>JARSSU010018152.1:0-41248 GCA_029619165.1 Eurosta solidaginis | reverse complement strand
TCGATTCGGTATCGTCAAACTTAACAATATCACTATCAAATAATATCAATAACCCGCTAATCCCGGAGTTTCCATAAAAAAAGTCCACCATTCGACTTAACTGCTCGGCTGTGGTACGGCTTCTCCTTTGATTGGTATTAATTGATGACGCCATTCTATTTTAATATGAGAAATTTGTTATGTCGAGAAATATGAAATTAATTCCGCATTTACTTACCTTTTGTTGATAACGCAAACTGTATCTCAAAACTTGCACAATAATAACTTTTAAAAGGAGTTAGTATAGGGAATTTGTTTATTTTTGGCATTCCTTTTGTGCTTTTCGCATTTTTTAGGTTTCGTTAAGTTGTGCTGCCACCTTTCTACTATTTTAAATGTTATTTATTGCGAGTCGTTAAAACTAAGTTAGTGAATAGTACAATCGATAAGGCAAGCGACAAAATCGTTAATTAAAATCTCGACAAATCGCATCGTTATAAGTTAGTGAATTCCACTACAGGGGTGACTCTAGAATGCGTTTGTACAATATGGGTATCAAATGAAAGGTGTTAATGAGTATTTTAAAAGGGCGTGGGCCTTAGTTCTATAGGTGGACGCCTTTTCGAAATATCGCCATAAAGGTGGACCAGGGGCGACTCTAGAATTTGTTTGTACGATATGGGTATCAAATGAAAGGTGTTAATGAGTATTTTAAAAAGGAGTGGGCCTTAGTTCTATGTGTGGACGCCTTTTCGAGATATGGCCATAAACGTGGACCAGGGGTGACTCTAGAATTTTTTTGTACGATATGGGTATCAAATGAAAGGTGTTAATGAGTATCTTAAAAGGGCGTGGACCTTGGTTCTATAGGTGGACGCCTTTTCGAAATATCGCCATAAAGGTGGACCAGGGGTGACTCTAGAATTTGTTTGTACGATATGGGTATCAAATGAAAGGCGTTAATGAGTATTTTAAAAGGGCGTGGACCTTAGTTCTATATGTGGACGCCTTTTCGAGATATCGCCATAAACGTGGACCAGGGGTGACTCTAGAATTCGTTTGTACGATATGGGTATCAAATTAAAGGTATTAATGAGGGTTTTAAAAGGGAGTGGCCCTTAGTTGTATATGTGAAGGCGTTTTCGAGATATCTACCAAAATGTGGACCAGTGTGATCCAGAACATCATCTGTCGGGTACCGCTAATTTATTTATATATGTAATACCACGTACAGTATTCCTTCCAAGATTCCAAGGGCTTTTGATTTCGTCCTGCAAAACTTTTTCATTTTCTTCTACTTAATATGGTAGGTGTCACACCCATTTTACCAAGTTTTTTCTAAAGTTATATTTTGCGTCAATAGACCAATACAATTACCATGTTTCGTTCCTTTTTTCGTATTTGGTATATAATTATGGCATTTTTTTCATTTTTCGTAATTTTCAATATCGAAAAAGTGGGCGTGGTCATAGTCGGATTTCGGCCATTGTGTTAAAGGCCGAGCGGAAGGACAGACGGTCGACTGTGTATAAAAACTGGGCGTGGCTTCAACCGATTTCGCCCTTTTTCACAGAAAACAGTTATCGTCCTAGGGGCTAAGCCTCTACCAAATTTCACAATGATTGGTTAATTTTTGTTCGACTTATGGCATTAAAAGCATCCTAGACAAAGTTAAATGAAAAAGGGCGGAGCCACGCCCATTTTGAAATTTTCTTTTATTTTTGTATTTTGTTGCACAATATCATTACTGGAGTTGAATTTGGCATAATTTACTTATATGCTGTAAAGATATTAACTTTTCTTTTAAAATTTGAATTAAAAAAAAATTTTTTTTTAAAGTGGGCGTGGTCGTTCTCCGATTTTGCTAATTTTTATTAAGCAGACATAAAGTAATAAGAGTAACGTTCCTGCCAAACTTCATCATGATATCTTCAACGACTGCCAAATTACAGCTTGCAAAACTTATAAATTACCTTCATTTAAAAGTGGGCGGT
Source organism: Eurosta solidaginis (assembly GCA_029619165.1). Taxonomy (NCBI): domain Eukaryota; kingdom Metazoa; phylum Arthropoda; class Insecta; order Diptera; family Tephritidae; genus Eurosta; species Eurosta solidaginis. The sequence goes on along the minus strand of JARSSU010018152.1, from coordinate 39,275 downwards.
GCCACGTCCATTGTCCAAAATTTTACTAGTTTTCTATTCTGCGTCATAAGCTCAACTCACCTACTAAGTTTCATCGCTTAATGCGTATTTGGTAATGAATTATCGCACTTTTTCGATTTTTCGAAATTTTCGATATCGAAAAAGTGGGCGTGGCTATAGTCCGATATCGTTCATTTTAAATAGCGATCTGAGATGAGTGCCCAGGAACCTACATACCAAATTTCATCAAGATACCTCAAAATTTACTCAAGTTATCGTGTTAACGGACAGACGGACGGACGGACATGGCTCAATCGATTTTTTTTCGATACTGATGATTTTGATATATGGAAGTCTATATCTATCTCGATTCCTTTATACCTGTACAACCAACCGTTATGCAATCAAAGTTAATATACTCTGTGAGCTCTGCTCAACTAAGTATAAAAATTGCTGGAAACTGCAAAAACGGAAAAGGTTATGGGAAATGCATTTAAGCACAAATAAATCATGGGAATAAATTTTGTGCAAGCAAAGGTTTGTTGTGAGCATTTAGTCAGCTTTAAATGAAATAGAATAAGCTTCACTCGTAACTTGAAGTTGACAGTAGACTGTCATAGAGTCAGAAAATATGTATGTATAAATGAATGAATATGTATGTAAGAGGCAATGCATCTCAAGACCGTACTACAATGAGCCAAAATATATGTTTGTACAAATGAATGAATGAATGAATGAATGCCTTTGAAGGAATAGTCATACATAATTTGAGCACCAATTATGCATGGCTATTCAAGTAACACAATTAACTTTTGAATTCGTATATATGTATTTACCTACTTGTTATTTTGTTTATTTATTGCTACCGAGTCCAAGGAAACTTGGGTTAGACCAAAGGAATGCTGCTATTCCACATTATAATTGAAAAGATGGTTGCTGTCATATACGTACACATCGCAAGTAAGACATACCTAACATATGTTGGGGTTGATTTTGAACAAATAAGAGTTTAACCTGTTACAGTATTCAGAATGACAGAGTGACTCGTGTCTCCCTTGGTAGTCTGCTTTCTTCTTCTGCAAGGACCGGAAAGTATATGAGCAAATTGATGACGGGGTTGACCGGGCGCGATCTAGCGATTGTGTTTACCGATGCTGTGCGAATTAGGCTGAGCGGGCAGGTGCTGGATCTCACCATAGTGCTAACTAAGAGATGTTTCTAGCTAACTAGCTAAGAGTTGTTTCTTTTTCCTTCTTGGAGGCAGGACTAGATCAAGCAATTGTCTGCTGTGGTGTCCAGGTTTGTGACAATTTGGCTGTCTGTTCAGCATTTCATTATACCTTTTTATGTTGGGCTCTTTTGACTCACTTTATAACTTTAACTAACTTTTTAAGTTACTAGCAAGGTTTTTTTATCTTTTCTTCAAGTGCAGCCGGCAAGCGGCTTTGAGATTTTGTTACGACTTTATTCTATAGATACAATATCGGAGGAATGTGCCTCGAATGTAAGTGTGTTATAGAACCTTACCCCTAAAATCTTTTGGTGACTGACAGTCGGTAGCGTAACTTCACAGACGTAACCGTCCAATATTTTCATCATCTATTCCTTGAATAAGGGGGTGGGGTGAACCTTTTATGTCTAGGAGTAGTATGCCGTGGTTGACTCGGTTAAAGCTTTTGTGAGGTCAAGTGCCACGAGCACACTATGATGGGGTTTTGGCTGGTCTAGTCGTAATTTATCTGGGCGTTGATAGTGTTACGAATATTAGCAACACTAAGGGTACTGCCATCTCTAAGCCGATGCTAAGCAGTGACTTGCATGCACATCCACAAATCAATCATTATGTATCTACACAAACGAATCAATAAATTATGTCTACACATATGTACGTACACGCAGGGAGAAGCAGTGCACAAACACAGGCATATATCTTATCTGATATGCTCCCGAAAGTATGCAATTGTTATTGAGGAAGTGTCGCTCACAAATACGCGCGCATATGAGATGCTATACACGTGCATCTGTAGTTATAATTATATGGCAGTAACTAAGTAAATTCTGGAAACGCCTAGAAGATGCAACGAGGAAATCACAGAGTATAAAAGCACCAAAGGTAGAGGCGCTAAAAGCAGTTTTGATTAGGACGCTATCTGGCGAGCAATAGCAGTATTATTTATTTGAAGTACTATAATGAAGGCCATTTTTCCATTACTCAATATTGGAGTTATTTATTCAACAGTTTAGTGATTCGAACTTAGCAGAAGGTTGCAAATAAGAGGATTTGCAGTAAATTCGTTACAATTGGTGTCAGAAGAGGAATTGTTGAATAAATTCCGAAGATTGGGAATACAACTTGGACATGGCAAAGTTGAGTGAATTGAGGATCCAGCAACTGAAAAAGGAGTTGGAGAACCGTGGATTGAATACAACCGGCAATAAGGTCGAACTTCAAGCACGGCTACGAGAGGAAATGGAGTCGCAAGGAATTGATGTGGATGAGTATGCCTTTTATCCTGATGGGGACGAGACAACAATAAAAATTGAAGAGAAAAACGAAACATCGCAGACAGTTACGAGCACAGACTTGAACATGATTTTGGCTGCAATATCTGCACAAACATCGACAGTAACATCAATGTCGTTGCAAATGTCAGAAATGTCGTCACAAATGTCATCCCAACTGGAATCGCAGGAGAACCGCATAACGTCAAAGATTGAATCACAAGAAACGCGTATTTCACAAATGTCACACAGATTACATCCAAGATGGAATCACAGGAGACACGTATAGCATCTCAACTGGAATCGCAGGAGAACCGTATAACATCGAAGATTGAAGCACAAGAGGCACGAATATCCGAAATGTTGGCACACATATCAGCGCAGATCTCTGCACAACTGGAAGAGCAAGGACGTATTTCTTCGAAGATGGAGGCGCAAGAAACAAAAATTTTGCAACCTGAGAACAAAATTGATGCCGAGATAGAAATATTGCGAGGTCATATACAGGAGTTGCAACTAAATCGCCCAGTTATTTCAGCAAGCAATACGAAGGTAAAAACTCCATCTTTTGACGGCTCTGCTCCTTTCCAGGTGTTTAAGATTCAGTTTAAAAAGACCGCAGCTGGGAACAACTGGAGTGCTGAAGATAAAGTTGCTGCACTGTTCATGGCATTGAAAGGATCTACTGCTGAAATCCTACAGACTATTCCCGAGGGGGAGCGGAACAACTAAGAAATATTGATTGGTGCTCTAGAGAGACGATACGGAAGTGAGCATAGGAGACAGATATACCAAATGGAGTTGCTGAACCGCTTCCAGAGGCCTGGTGAAACATTGCAAGAGTTTTCGTCGGATGTTGAAAGGCTAGCACATTTGGCGAACGTGGACGCACCCGTGGAATACACTGAAAGGGTAAAGATTCAGAGCTTTATAAATGGCATACGGGACGTCGAAACAATACGAGCTACATACGCAAACCCAAAGCCAACATTCCCAGAAACGGTATCACATGCTCTGATTCAGGAAACAGCGTCGCTTCTGTGTAAGCCAGTTTTCAAAGCACACCGTGTGGAAATAGAAAGGCCAGAGTGGGTAGACGCAATATTGGAGGCGCTGAAAGGACCGCAAAAGCGGAGTGAAAGAGTTATCAAATGCTTCAAATGCGGGAAGCCCGGCCACATTGCACGTCATTGCGATCTTGATCCTAGCGGTTTCAACAGCATGGGTGGTCTTAATAACAAAGCTGGAAGGGATGAGCAAGAGCGAGTAAGATGTAAAGATCGAGAGCTAGCTCCAGCTATTGAATGTCCTGTGATATCTGTGTCGCAATTTAGTAGAAAATCGAGCAGTCTTACCGTCAGAGGGAATGTGGATGGCAAAGAGCGTGTTCTGACTGTAGATACGGGCGCATCCCATTCCTTAATCCGATCTGAATTGGTCAACAGGAGAGTAAAACCGTTACCTGGAGCAAGGTTGCGTACGGTCACTGGCGAGTATAACAAAGTCCAGGGAGAAGTGGTATGTGAAGTCTTGATTGGGAAGGTCACAGTTCTACACAAATTCGTTGTGGCGGAGATCATTGATGAAGTCATATTGGGAGTGGACTTCTTGATTGACCATGACATCAAGATCGATATGCAGAGAAGGGTGATGCGTTATAAGAACCAGGATATACCATTTAACTTCAGTTTGCAGAAAGGGTTCAGTAGTAATCGAGTACTGGTGGAGAATACTCGACAAACCCCACGAAAGTCAAAGGCAAAGGTTGATAGATCGAATGGGCCAAATAAAGCAAAATCAAAAGTGCCTGCGAGAGAAGCACTGGCATTGACAAAACCTAATGGACGCACAAAAACGAAGCAACGAATTTCCCAGAAAAAATTCGAGGGTAGTTTCAAGCCGGAGCGCACTACTGTTGTGAAACGTGGGAAAGATACTGATTATGCGAAGCCCATCCGTCAAGCGCAAGCTCTACGAAGTAGTTCATTGGGCAACCAACAGAGTGTGAGGGAACGGCCCAGGGTAATGAGTAGTAAGATCAAGCACTGGCATGACAAGAACTTTAATTCGGAAGGTTTCTTGGAGGGAGATTTGGTACTGCTATTCACCCCTCACCGGCGGAAAGGTGTTCCATCGAAGATTCGGTGCAGTTGAGAAGGCCGGTACAAAGTTGTGAAGAAGATCAGTGATACCATCTACCGCGTAAAAACCATTGGGAGTAGAAGAGTGGTACATTTGGAGATGGTACATTTGGAGATGCTAGTAGCGTGTAGATCGGGAGATTTGTCTGATCAGAACGATCAGATTTAGGTGGAGGGCAGTGTTACGAATATTAGCAACACTAAGGGGTACTGCCATCTCTAAGCCGATGCTAAGCAGTGACTTGCATGCACATCCATAAATCAATCATTATGTATCTACACAAACGAATCAATAAATTATGTCTACACATATGTACGTACACGCAGGGAGAAGCAGTGCACAAACACAGGCATATATCTTATCTGAGATGCTCCTGAAAGTATGCAATTGTAATTGTGGAAGTGTCGCTCACAAATACGCGCGCATATGAGAAGCTATACACGTGCATCTGTAGTTATAATTATATGGCAGTAACTAAGTAAATTCTGGAAGTGCCTAGAAGATGAACGAGGAAATCACAGAGTATAAAAGCACCAAAGGTAGAGGCGCTACAAGCAGTTTTGATTAAGACGCTATCTGGCGAACAATAGCAGTATTATTTATTGGAAGTATATTCCATTATTCAATATTGGATTTATTTATTCAACATTTTAGTGATTCGAACTTAGCAGAAGGTTGCAAATAAGAGGATTTGCAGTAAATTCGTTACAATAGCATTAAGCGCGGTGGTAGTGCTTTGCATTTTGTGAAACGCGGAGGCTAAACGGAAATTCACAGTAAAATAAGGGAGCAGGACGGTCTCCAACGTCTTCGCTACTGGCGAAACAAGTGATATGGGTCGATAAGAAAATAAAAAATAACGGAAGTGAGGGTAGATGGTTTTCCAGGCTTTAGTAGTGGAACTATCCCAACCATTTCCGTTGCACTAGAATGACAAAGAACTTCAAATGCAACTTGAAAACGGGCGTCAGGAAGCTAGCGCTTTTATCATCAAATGTGTTTTTATGTGTTCAAATTCTCTAAAAAAAGGCGTGGGTACGCCCATGGGTTAAAGTTAAACCACAGCAGAGGTAACATTCCCAGAAAAAGATACTTTCGGTCTTTTTGGGAAAGAGCTTCGTCGGCTTCTTATCGATAACAACCAAGACAAGCTGGTGTTTTATTATTGTATTATTATTGATAGCGCAATATAATCGTCGAGCTTTCGATTTATTATCAGCTTGTCATGGTCTTCTTATTGGTTCATATCGGCTTGTTATAGATGGATAAAGCATGTGGCATCGGTTTTAGATTGAACTTTCACCTGTATCTGTATTATAACAAATAGACGGGTAACACTCCGATAAAGAATGTATAAGAAATCAATATATTTCTGATAACAAAATCGGTAACTTATCGATAAAAAAATTGGTAACACTCCGATAACAAGTCTATACGTTTTCGAAAACGAATTGATATCCTTTTGATTATATGTCGTTAGCTTTGCCTCGAGTGTTCGACTACTTTTTAATAACAAATCGATAAAATTCCGATAACACTCTTATAATAAATTGGTAATAATCCGATAACAAATCCATAACATTTTGATAACATATCGATATCTTTTTGTTGATAAATCGATAACTTTGCCGTAATAAACCTATAACTCGTCGATAAAAAATTGATATTATTTAGTTAAATTTTATTTGTTTCGTATAATTTTATTTTATTTTTTATTTCATTGTATTTTAATTTAATTTATTTTTCTTATTTAATTTTATTTAATTTTATTTTGTTTTGTTTTATTTAACTTATTTCTTTTCCTTTTTTATTGCATCAATTTTTTTATTTTATTTTATTTTAGTTTATTTTAGTTTATTTTTTCCTTAAACTCCACTTTGGGCTATACATTATACATCGGTTGTATATAACAAGACATATAAAGCTATTTATACTAAATATAGGTACATTTACAATAATCTTTAAATTACTAATTTATCCGGCCTGTTATGGGGTATACTTCTTTCTGTCGGTATAGTGCGGTCCCAGTATAGGTTATATTCGCTACTTTCTAGCATTGCCGAGGGAGTATATTTATAATACAGAAACTCTTCTGTAAGCAGATTCGTATGGATTGCCAAGCGCTGGTGAACGATTTTCGCTACGTTGTTATGTCGTGCCAAATAGTCTGTTGTTGCGAGCATAACGCAAGCTCCTGTCATGTGCTCTATTGTTTCCGACTGTTGTTGGCACTTCCTGCATTTGTCACTGTCGATTTCAGCGCGTACAATGTACTTTAAGTAAATTTTTGTGGCGATGACTTGGTCCTGTATAACTATCACGAGGCCCTCAGTTTCCATAAAGATTCCTGAATTCTTAACCATGGGTTTGAAGCAACGGTATCGATCCCTGGTTGGCGTAATGAATCGGGGTGTCTGCCATGGAGTGTTTTCATTTTCCATTCATCAATGAGTCGTGCTGTATGTATAGAATATCTTTCTTCATTCTTTATGTCGAGATTAAAGAGGTTTAAAGACGTACAGTTTTTATCATGCATCTTGGTGTAGTGCTGTGTTCTGCCCTAAGAAATACTGGCGTAGGTTTGCGATCTGTTTTTTACATAGATGTTGGATATCTATCAGGCCACGCCCTCCTAGACTTCTAGATAAATTTATTCTCTCCACTGCAGATTTCGGGTGATGTGCGCCGTATTTTGTGAGCAGTGTTCGAGTTACTCTTTTAACACCTTCCAACTGTGTGTCAGACCATTTTAATACTCCCAAACTATACGTTAGCACTGGTATCGCAAACGTGTTTATTGCCTTAAATAAATTCCTGTCATTAAGACCCGATTTAAGGAGTGATCTGGTTCTATATAGGAAGCAATCAGTGATGTTCTGTATCATGACATTATGATGTATTCATCTGGCTTGCATATAACCTAGGTATTTATAGGACTCGTCTGCTTCTAATGCATCTATTTTTTCATTATTCGCTAGGCGAAAATTACGAATTACTACATTTCCGTGCTAAACGCTCAGTCTTTTATATTTATCTAGCCCAAAAGTCATACAAATATCTCGTGACAAATCTTCGGTTATATGGAGCTCATGCATGTGCCGCTCGGACCCTGAGTATAACTTAATATCGGCCATATAGAGGAGGTGTGCGACCTTATATGATGCACCTTCTCTTCCTTTTATGTTAAATCCATTTTTGGTATCATTAATCAAGGTCGATAGTGGATTAAGCGCCAGGCAGAACCAAAGAGGACTTAAGCAATCTACTTATAGTGTGCCTCTTCTAATGGGTATCGTGGAAATACTTTTTTAGTCCATTTTTTGTTTTTAGATCAAGTTATATCTCCCATGTATTCGAAAGATGTCTTGAACAGTACTTATTATATTTGGGCTAGTTTATACACTTTTAGTACCTCAGTTAACCATGAATGGGGTACACTGTCATAGGCTTTCTTGTATTCGATATATACCGTATACATATTTCTTTGTTTGTGGTATGCTTGTTCCACTTTTGTTCAATAGCAAGGATTATTATTATTATTATTTATTTGTTATCCATAATTAAAATTATAAAATAACTCATAATCACAAGCTACCAAGGCTATCGGCTTAGTCATAATCTAGAATACTTATGTTTATGTGTACGTATCTATGTGTAAATATTTAAATTAAGTGAAATATGTTAATGCCTTTTAAGAATTTTCCAATTAGATTTACATTTGTTTCTGAAGGATTCGGGACGATAAGTTGGAGTGGATTTTGTCCTTGAAACGATTGAGTGCGATGAGCGTGCAAAGCTGGGCAATCTACTAGAATATGTTGAATAGTTAGGTTGTAGTTGTTGCAATAATGGCATATGGGCTGAGATGTTGATTGAAGAAGGTGTTCATGAGTTATAAGTGTATGGCCTAGTCTAAGGCGTACAAAACATTTGTTGGCCCAAGTAGATGTGTTAGTTGGCAGTTTGATCGAAACACCGAGGGGGTTTATATCTTTGTATGAGTGTCTGTAGGTTGACCATTCCTCTTTAAGACTTTTATGTAGAGCGTTAGAAAAGTAGTTTTTTATTGATTTTACACTAAATGGCATGTGGAAATGAAGACAATCTTTAAAGCTTGGTCCGCTTGTTCATTACCCGGGATACCTGAGTGAGATGTGATCCATATCAATTTTGTTTTCGGTGACATACTCATAAGTAGCTGTTGGATTGAATTAAGGGGGCCCTCCCTTAATTGGAAATTTTTTGTAGCTGTAAATACTGTTTACTGTCTGTGAATATCACATGTTTTTTGTTTCTTTCTTTGGCTAGTTGCAGTGCCGAAAGTAATCCCTGTATTTCAGCGTCAAATATTTTTGCATACTGAGGTAGTAAGCCGTGGGCCTGCGTTAGACCGTTATCGTCTGTCACAGCAAATGAGACGCCCACATTTTGTTTGGATCCGTCAGTAAACAGAAATTTCCAACCTTCCTGTTTCAGTGGAGAAACGATGCTTGTATATAGTTTTTGAAACGCCGGCTGCGATGTATTGTCCTTACGTCGGAGTGTCAGCTCGTTGATAAATATCTTGCTGTGAAGTTTCCATGATGGTATTTTAGTTTTGGTAAGTTTTGGTGGGGAGAAACTTAGGTTTAGATATTCTGCAAGTTCTTTTACCTTGCACAGAGCCGATTTCCTTTTTATGGCAGTTTTCCTTTTATTTAGAAGCTGAATTTCATGGTTTAGAATGTTGGGTGAGTAGTAAATTATACGACTTCTAAGATATTTTATTCTAGGCTCGATCGCCAAAAAGCCTCCTTCGACTAGCAGGTTTTTAATCGGGGTAGTCCTAAATGCTCTTAGGCTCCTTCTTATGGCGGCGTGATAAGGGCCCTGAATCATCTTGAGGTGATTTTTTGCACAGTTTGCATAGATTTGAAGTCCGTAATCAATTTTGCTCTAAATTGTTAGTTTGGTAATATCAATTAAGGTGTTAGTATGTACATGCTTTTTTTTGAGGATAAATATTTGATGATGTTCAGCCTGGTAGCTAGGTCGTTTCTTAAATTAGAACAATGGTACTTAAAACTATGTTTACAATCGAATGTTAGACCTAAAATTTTCAAGTTATTTACATTAGATATAGTATAATTATTATTTTTTACATTTATATCGTTGCAATTATGTTTATTGCAGATATGCAAGTGTTTACTTTTATCTAAAGAAATAAGGGCCCCTGAATGCTGTGACCAGGTGTTTTATAGTACTTATAGCGTTGTTGAATGACTCTTCAATTTCCGAGTTGTTTTTATTTGTGCAAATAAGGTAAATGTCATCGGCATATAAGCAATGTTTAATATTATTTTGTTTGCACATGAGTCTGCTAATGTCGTCAAATGCTATCAGAAAAAGTGTGACAGACAGTGAGGAACCTTGGGGAATTCCATTGTGTAGAGGAAACGTGTTAGAAAATGTGTCGCTTATTTTGCATCGAAATTTTCTGTTTTTAAGGAATGCTTTAATATATTCAAAAATTTTAGGGCCAATTCGCCATTCCTATAATTTTTGCAGACCAGGTGTGCCCCGATTTTGTCAAATGCTATAGTAAAGTCGATCGAAAGGATGGAGATGTGATTTTTGTTTGACAGAGTTTTACATATGTGATGATCAAGGAAAAGAAGAGCATCTAAAGTGCTCGTACCAGATTGAAATCCTACTTGGAATGGGGATAGGAGCTTTTTATTGTGTAAAAACCACATCAGCCTGGTAGCGATTATTTTCTTCATTATTGTGCTCATGTAGGGAATAAGTGATATAGGTCGAAAGCATTTTAAATCGTCTGGCTCTTTATGTGGTTTAAGTATTGGGATGATAGTCGCTGTCTTGAAACTATGAGGAATTACACCGGATTCGAATATGGCATTGTAAAGCTTTAGTAGCCTCAGTTTTATGGATTTTGGGGTTTGTTTTAGCATTTGGTAGTTAATTTTATCAAAACCCGGAGTGGTACCTTTGACAGAGTGTAAGGCATGCTCCAACTCCATGTAATTAATATCGATTTCTAGATGTTTTGCTAGCAATCTGAGTTATCGTTTGCTCGAAGAAAGGGCAGATTGCTTGATGCCTGAATGAATTGCGGTGGAAAATTGGACGTTTCAGAGGATTTTGTAAAATGTTGGGCGAATTGTAAAGATATATCGCTACTGTTAGTTATGATGGAGTTGTTGATATTAAGGGATATAATTATGTTTGGATTGTAGGTGCCTGTAAGGGTTTTAATTATTTTCCAAATGGCCGCTGTTGAGGAACTCGGGCTAATTTCTTTGGTGAAGCTTTCTAGGGACTTACGTTTAGCAAACTTTTTTCCCTATTAAATAGTGCATTCTTTTTTTTAAAGTTAATTAAAGAGTCGATACTCCTCAATCGTTGATGTTCCCTCCAAGCAGTAACTTTTTCCTTGTGGAGATTACTTAAGACTGGGTTCCACCATGGGACTTGTCTTGATCTTTTATGGTGGAATGTTGTTGGTATAGCTAGATTTGCTGCCTGTCTAATAGCTTTGGATAGTGTAGCTGCTTCTTTGTTAGTGTTGCCTTGCATGAACTGCTCTAGGTCGATGGAATCAAGAGTCGCTTGGTACCTTTTCCAATTAGCCTTAGCAGTGTTAAATCTCACAGGTTTTGAATTTTTATAAGTATTATTTGAGGGGAATGAAATTGTACAAATTATTGGGTAATGGTCGCTGTTATGTAAGTCTTCCAGTGTGTACCAAGATGCAAGGGGAAATAGTTGGGGAGATACCATTGTTACATCTACGTGAGTGAAAGTGTTATTGTCGTAGTGTTGGACATCTCTCTGTCATATCTATCAATTCATAATATCTACATATTTGAATAGTGTGTAATTCTTGCCGTTATTATGCCCCTTGTGTCCGTTTTTACGGCCATTCTCTGGTGTGGTGTGTGTGTTGTGTGCTCTCCCTCCTACATGTGACTACTGAGAACTTTCGTCTGGCTCGTTCGTGGAAATGTAGCTACCGATGCGTAGCTGTACAATGTATTCTGTTACCCCTAAGATGATGAGTGTGCCGTTCGATTGGGGTTCTGAAACCTCCGAAACTGGAAATTTGTGGGTTTGAGTGGGTGGAGGAGATAATAGTGGACGTGTGATATATATGTACGTGTACTATATATAACTGGGGAGTGCATATGGTTCAATTGCTACAGCTGTGGCTAATATTGTGGGTGAGGGGGTCTCAACTTATGTGATACTAGACCGGGTATCCTGCGGGTATGCCGCGGGCGGATAGCCGTGGCTGAGGCGTGATGTGAGGGAAATTGTAATAGCGAGCTGAGTAGGGTCTCGATCTACTGGTGGTGGGTCGAAGTGTGGTCATAGACGGTTCCGTCTCTGATGTGACAGTCAGGCAGATTCGGTGTGTGTGTGTGGGGTGACTCATGGATGTCTCATTATGTGTCTGACCGTGATAGGTGGGGTGTGTATTCGGTCGTCCGGGCTTGTCCGGTGACTATTTGTGCGGTGTGGCTTATCAGAGATTGCCATCTGTGAGGTGCGAGATCAGAGTGTCGCTTGTGGTGTCCTCACATCGAGTTAGCTCGCTGCTGGTTGTCGTCGTTGGCTGTTAAGACATGAATTGGTTTACTATAATCGCGCGAGTGATTTATCACTATTAAAAGCCTGTTTATGAACAGCTTATTGCAGGCTCGTCAGGATCTTTTTCTAGATCTCGAGTGTGGTTAATTTGAGGCAAGACAATGAATGAAGTTGATTGTGTTACTATTTCATAAGGTTATTGTGTCTGTTGGTATTTGATAATTGGGAGGTATGACTGATGCGTTGGCGGCATCATATTACACTGTATCAAGTTGATCAGGCAGTTTAGGATGAGAGTGGGTTTAAGTTATGTCGTGGCTATACGCGTAAATGTATGAGAATTGACATCGGAGTTGTTTGTGAGGATGAGTGAGAATTTGTGTGATACAATAGGAGAGATGCAGAAGAGAGAGAGAGTAGTAATTGAATGTGGAACGGTTAGCTTTTGTACTGCAGTGGTTTTGAGATTATTGTGGATATCGAGGAAAGAGATGCGGAAGGTAAAGTGTAATTAGGTGAAGAAGCAGATTGCAGCTCAAAGGAGGGCCTGGTGAGTTAGTGTTGGTTGTGTTTCAAATATGTCAGTATGCTAGTGCTGAGATCGGAGAGGTGTTTTATTTTCGCGGATTGGGTGTAGTGGGTGGCGCACAGGAGGCGCGGAGTGTATTGCAGATGCGTATGTTAGTTTCTCATTATGGAAAACGGGTTTTGTACTTTGAATAGCCGTTTTGCTTCGCTGAAGGTACACTTGTTTTGAGTTTTATTTTAAGTATTTCTTTTTGTTCTAGCTATTAGGGCAAATCTCTTTGTGATGCGGGTGTTGTCCGAAGCAATTGGCGCACATTGTGCGTTGACATGAGTTCAGGGGTATGGGAGGGAAGGTTGCAGGTCTCACACGTGGTGTTTGTTGTTGCATTTTTGATGGTATGTCCGAGAAGCTGACATTACGGCAACGCAAGGTGCGGGGAAATATTCTTCCACTTTGAGGAATACCATGCGATGTCGATATTGGCGGGAACTTTGTATAAATCAAATGTAAGGACCATTCTACCGGTTGGCATGGGTTTACCATTTACTAATTTTTGTAAATTTGTAACATCGACAACTCCTTATGATTTGAGACCTTCGAGGATTTCCTCTACGTCGGTATCGGGAAGGTTTTTGTCATAAATGGTACCTTTGCATGTGTTTAGCGTTCATGGAGGGACACGGATATTGGCATAAGCCACCAAGATTATTTATACATTTTAAGAATTTCTCAGCCACTTTTTTTGTATTTTGAGTACTAACAGGCTGCCGTCACGAAGAATACTTACAGAATTGTACTCCGTACTTATTCCGTCAAGGGCCTTCTATGCGAACACACTATGTTTGGCAATTTGGTTGCTTTCGTTGGTCGATTTTCTAATGATGAATTTTGGATCATTATTGTAAACACTTTTACTAACAGGTAGCGGTAGGGGAGGTAGAGGTCTTTTTTTGAGTTAGTTGCTTTTTCGTTTTGATTTGGGGGGAATTAACATAATATCAGACAGTATGTCATCGGTTCCCCGAAGTGAACAAAATATTATTTTCCATGAGGAACTAACACTTCAAGTATTTTTTTTTACTTTGCAATAAGTAAGGTTAAGAATAAAGAAAACGCACTGCACGTTAAGTACCAGAGCTCTCTGAGAGAGAATTAACACAGCGAAATTAAACACGACTATACGGTTTGGAGTTCAGTCAACGACTGCGAATATAGCAAGGATATTTTAGGTCTTTAGATGGTGGTAGATGTTATTAGCAATGCATGCTGTTAACAATTTGAAATGTGTTTATTTTATTTTATTTATTTTTGTTATTATTTTGTTCTTTGTTAGCACATTAATTTTTCTACAAATCTAACCAAGTAATGTAATTTAATTTATTTTCTTGTTTATTTTTTACTTCATTTAATTTAATTTATTTATTTTTATTTTATTTTACTTGATTTTATTTAATTTTATTTTTTTTATTTAATTTATTTTTTTTTCTTGTTCATTTCATCTAACTTTTTTATTTTATTTATTTTTAAAATTATTTTATTCTTTGTTTGCACATTAATTTCTCTACAAATCTAACCAAATAATGCAGAAATATTTTCAAACCAACAAAACACATACTAAGCAACACATGGCGCCTCCCAAGAAAAGAACGTCACCATTGTTGGGAACCGAACTGAATTACGCCGCAGTTGTGGAGTTGAATTGACATATTCTAGGATTTTGTGCGTTTAGTAAAGTTTAAGCAATTCAATTTGTAAATTTTTCCACTATTTATAAACAAACTCATGATGCACTCCAAGTAGAGAAGCTTAAGTGGATTTTTTCTTTTTAAAAAATAGTCAACTAATTTGCTTTTTTTATAATAACAACGCTTTGATTAAACTAATTTATGTATTTCTTTACGTAATAAATTGAAAAATAAATGATTTTGTTTGTATTTTGGTAAACAAATATCTTTTGTTTTGTTGTTATTAGCATATTATTTTGGCTAAGAATTTGTGAATTGGAGCAAAGAGTTGTGCTTACGCATTTCATTGTATTTCTACAAGAAGTCGATACAATCCGTAAGCATTTATGGGAAAATTATCGGCAAATATAAAGAAATTTTTAAATAAAAACTAATATATTACAAATGTGCTTAATATGCGCGGATGTGGAAAGAGCCAAATATGATTATTATTGTTATTGCTATTGTTGTTATTATTGTCAAGAAATTGGTGTTTATGCAATTCATTGTTTTAACTCTTCTGCTACGTTAAGGTGATTTGGTGACCTTATTTGCTTTGTTTTTCTGATATCTCTTGATAGGAGAAAAATTTGGAATTTCGTTTCATTACTTTGTGTATTAAGCAAAATCCTTCAAAAAAGCCTAAAAAGCGAGATTTAGCCTAATCCATATATGGTTGACTGGGGGAGAGTTCAATGCTAATATATTTTAAATATATCACACCTCAACGTACCAAGGGCGAAGAATTTAAAATTAGTAGCAGCTGAGAAAAAACAAGTTAAAAAAATGGTATAGAAAAATTTTATAATTCTCAAAAATTCCTTAGCAACCATTTTTTTATTCCTACATATTAATTAGCTGAGAAATTGGTGGGACTGGTCTTATATGATTTACGCCGACTCCGAGCGACATTTGCAAGGCAGATGAATTTTCACTCAGAAATTTTCCATGGCAGAAAGACACTCGAAATCACTGCAGAGGGGCGACTCCGCTTGGAAAAAGTTTTCTTATTGAGAACACTAGTTTCGAAAATTTTGAAGTTGCTTTGCCGGGGGCTCGAACCCAGGATTTTTTGAGAAGGTGGAGCACGCTACGACATATAGTATAAGGAAAATCGAAATTTGAAAAGTTAATTGCACATGTATTGCGCAAAAACAATTTATTTTTAAACGCAATTTCTTTTTATGAATAAATGTATTTAAATTTTGTTTAAAATTTTAACAAACCTTGATACAACTACTACCAAATGCAGTGCTTGTTTTTTTTTAATATTAATAATTTCGCGGAAGTTTTAGCTGACTGACTGGTGTTCCGTACAAACGGATGCTTTTTTCACACTTATATAAAAATATTTCAAGAGCAGGTTTCTTACCAACCGGGGAATGCTCCAGTAGCTATTATTGTGAAGATCGGGTGGAATATTATCAATATCGCTGAGTACTTCAACGCTGCCTCCGTTACGAAGACGTCGACAACTTCCCCCTAGAATCTTAGCACTCCCTGAACATTGATTACCAGATTACCCTCTTCGTTCTGGCAGAAATTAGACCCGGGTTTGAAACCTTCCCTGTTTCGTCAAATGTAATATTGTGACGAATTTTGGGAAATTCCGCTTATTTGAAACCTTCTGCTAACGTTCGAATCGCTAAATTTTTAAATAAATCACTCCAATATTCTGTATTGCAAAATGGTCTTTATTAGATTACTTTGGGAGTAGTACAATTATACTTCACATCGCAACTTATAGCGTGCTTAAATCAAACTGACTACTGACTACTCAGCTTGCGCTGCTTTTATACTCTCCGTTGCTTCATTCGCATATTTCTACTAAATCTAGATGTTTCGCCTTCTAGAACTGCTGTATCTCCTCCTTGGTAATTGAGCTATATATGTGCGTGTGTATGTGTGAGTAACAATTTCGGCTCGGCTGATGACTACATCTGTGTGTGAGTTATCTGTTCGTTGCCTTTTATATATGTGTGTAAATGATGATTGATGTGTTCATGTATATACGAGTGGCTGCTTCATGTTTTTTTATTGTTGCGTGATTATTTATTTAGATTCAGCCTAGTGATGCTAATATACGTCACAATATTTTAAATTTTTCCTATACTCTGTGCAGTATTTTCGATCGGGTGACAGCCATGAAGCTTTATGTATCTTTAAATGTTTGAACTTTGAGCTGGATATAAAAATATTTCGGGATCGTCTCACTCCGTACATAATTATCTGAAATTGCTGTGTAAATCTATTTTTATGAACAATGTACATTTTTTTATCGCCAAATACATGGAAAGAAGCGGTAGAGTATACAGATCTCGAATTTGTATGTGTGTTCTATATGTGTATTTTACATTTTTATATAGAACGTGTGCGTGGTAATCAACCGATTTGGTGATTCTTGTTTCAAAAAAGAAGATGGTTATACATAATATTTCAAAAGATTCGAGTGGCCTAGTAGGCGTCGCCACGCACTTTATTCAAGATAGTCAAATATAGTTTTTAAGTCCACCTTACGAAGTTGATCACATAAAACTTTAGCAGTGAAGCTTTACAAATGACGGAAATATCTTGTAAGGTATTGAATAATCACTGAACTATAGTTCATTTTGAAATAATATTTCTTACAGGAGTATTAGTCGCGGTCAAAAGAAGTAGTGTGTTGAATTTCATTACAATACATTGCTTTATATGACAGGTATTGCAAAAAAAAGAGTGATGATGGCCCCACGGACAAATAGCTGACGAATAGACCGATGAATGGATGAGCAAGTATTACATACACTTTTTTTCGGTTGAGACTACCGATTTTTCTGGTTTACTTAAGTAGGATATAAACAAACCGCTAGGCGCTATCACCGATTAAAACGATAGTGGCAATCGAAAAAATCGAGAAACCCCCCAAAATGACTCTCTGAATCCACCCATGGTTATAACACATGTGTAAGTTTTTCTTAAAGTAACAGAAGGGTTAAGAGTGTACCGACATGCACAATAGACTGGTCGATATATTAACCGATATCGCGCCATCGATTTTTCGATAGGATTTGGGCTCAGGAAAAAACTAAGCATACCCAAAAAAAATAATATTTTCGACCAAAACACTCCCCAAAACCCAAAAAAAATGTTTTTTTTTCAAAAAACTGTTATCGCCAACGTGTTTACAACAGTTGATGGCGCGATATCGGTTAACAAGCGACCCAGGTTACTGCACAATATCAAAAGAATTAGAACACGAACTTGTTCAAGCAATTCCTTCAATCAATTTTTTGTTAGTTTTTGTTTTCATACAAAATATACTTCTAACAAATATATTTATTTCTTGAATTAAAATGGGTAAAACCCAGAAATTTTTAAGCACACAAAACAACGGTCAAAAAATGGTATGTATTTATTAGAGCGGGTCAAATTTTTTTCTATTGGGAGTATAGCAAAAACGTAATCTACAGATGATTCTAGTTACTGAAGACACCATAACTCTAAGTCCGATTCGAGTCCCCAACTTTTGCAAAATAAATATTTTGCCATATGAATGTAGGATTTGGCCAAAAAATCTTCATAGATTCTGATAGAATTATAAGAAAAATATCATATTGGGCTTACTTTAAAGGTATTTTACGTACATTTTAGAGTCTGTATTAATATCTATAGTGTTTTTGAATTTAGTAGAGATGCCAGGCTTAAATTATGAGAAATTAGCCTAAAATGAACTTTTAACTATTATATTATCATTTTTAACAAATCTTTTATGGAACATTTTTTCTTTACAGCTAAAATAAGTTCAAAATATTTCCAACAACTTTCATTCAGACAGTTTTCTTTTTTCGAATTCGTTTTAGTAGAAAAAAATTTTCAATAAAAAACCTATATTTTCAAGTAATAAGCAAAAAAACACATTTTTTATAATTTTAATATAATTTATTTAAAAAATTATTTGTTTACTTAGAATTGACCATTTTACCGTATTTTTCAAAATAAAAGTAATGCTATGTTATTATTTCTTAAATCTTTTTTGTTCTCTATTCGTGGTTGTTTTTCACCACTTTCTGCTGTAACAGCCATAACACCTTCACGTCATCTAGTGTTGGCTCATCATAATCTAAGAATTGTACCAAGTGATCGTATGGAATATTTCTTGTAAATGCCGGTTCGGATAGTAAATTATCGGCATTCAGATCAATAATATCAGTATAATCCGAAGCATTAAAATTGATATTATATTTTTTGTAAAGTCTGAGTTTAGTTGGATCAATTATTTTTTCTCGATAATATACAATTTTTTTGATAGCTCTATCACGTATGGCTTTTCTATCATCAAATAACATTGTTAATAAAATGTTTTCTAGATGAGCGTAATATGAATTATTTTGGATTACACCATCTACAATATTAAGTAAATTACGTGGTAGGTATCGTGTCCAACGAATAAATTCAAATACATTGGCACATAAATTCTATTAATATAAACTGAAATTCAATTATTATAAGCCGGTGTTAAGCTCATGAATTTTTAAATATAAGTATAAACTGAACACACATTAAACAAACATACATAAATATGTAAAACTGAGCCCGAGTTTACAAAGCTTCTCATTCGCAACGAAGAAGAACTTTACAAAAACAAATCTACATGGCACACAAATTAATATAGAGACAAAATGTCTCAATTGTGTTGTTAGGGTAGGTAGGTTGAACTGGCCGGTCCATGAGGACCTCACATAGACTGATTGAGTCCGTAGTGTTACCAGAAGTTTGTTTTAACGACCAAACTGAAAAACCCTATCAAAAACCAGGACCTATGTTATAAAATAACTCCGTCCTCTTGGCAAATACTAGAAGCTTCCTAGGACTTAAGCCACTTGTTGCTTCTAGATCTGACAGCTGTATCACTCCTAATAGCTGGAGTCTTAGCCTGGCAAGTGCAGGGTACGAGCACAGAACGTGCTCGATCGTTTCCTCCTCCAACCCGCACATCCTTGCATCACTGACCAAGCCTAGTTTAAAGGCATGTGACGCCAGAAGGCAGTGTCCAGTCAGAATACCCGTCATGAGTCTACAGTCCTCTCTTTTTAATGATAGAAGCAACTGTGTTAGTCTATGGTTGTAAGACCTATACATAATCTTCGACACTTTACAGCCCCGCGCTTGAACCCACGCCTTTCCCGCTTGGTCGATCATGTGCACCTCTCGCATACGCTTAATCTCGCCCAATCTAATTGGGACATCTACGGAGCAAGCTTCAAGGGATGCGTCCTTTTTAGCTAGTTCGTCCGCTTTTTCATTCCCATCTATTCCCATATGCCCTGGGACCCAATATAGATGTATGCTTCTCCCTGTCCCGATTCTCTCCAGAGACTGCTTACACTCTAACACGCATTTAGATGCTGTGCTATGCGAGATTATTGCCTTAATTGCTGCTTGACTGTCAATATAAAAGTTAACACGGTTGCAGCTTAAGCTATTCTCTTCCATGGTTTCTACTGCTTTGGTTACGGCTAATATTTCCGCTTGGAAAACACTACAGTAATCCGGCAGCCTATAGGATCTGCTTATTTCCGGATCAGCGCAGTATACCGCAGACCCTACTCATTCCACTACTTTGGAAGCATCGGTGTACACATGTATCGCCTCGTCCGCCATTTGCGCACCCTTGCGTCAACCGTCCACCTCTATTGTGGCCTTAAGATCTCCCTCGAAGCGCAGATAGGGAATCATGTAGTCTGTTCGTCTTGTAATTGATGACGCTATACTACTATGGTCATATGGTCGGCGCTCAACTGCCCCGAAGCACCGAGCCTGGTTGCGGTCGTTAACGCTTTGTTCTTTGCTACCAGGTCTACAGATGGAATGTGCAAAATAACATACAGTGCAGCCGTCGGGGTTGTTTTCAGGGCTCCCGTAATGCTAAGCATCGATAGTCTGCATACCCCCTTTAATTTTTTGAGGTATGTTGTTTTTTGTGTGGCTTTCCACCAAACAAGAACTCCATAATATAGAATAGGGCTTACAATCGCTGTAAAAACCCAATGAGAAAGAGTGGGCGATAGGCCCCACGTACAGCCCCAGCATTCTTTTACATGCATAGAGTGCCGTTGAGGCCTTCATGACCCTCTCCTCCACGTTGAGCTTCCATGACAGCTTACTGTCTAGGATGATTCCTAAATATTTTGTACAAGGTTTCTCCTGTAAGCTCACCCCTCCTAACTTAGGCCTGGTCCAATTTGGGACCTTGTACCTCTTTGTAAACAAGACCATATCCGTCTTCACCGCATTGACTTTCAACCCGACATTAGATGCCCAGGTATGAATATCGCGAAGCGCCCGATCCATCAAAGAACTAATCGTTGGAAGGCACTTTCCACTTATGACAATTGCAACGTCATCTGCGTAAGCCGTAAGTTTTACGGGTCCCTCATCGAATTGCCTGAACAGTTGGTTGATGACCAGCGTCCACAGCAGAGGTGATAGCACCCCTCCCTGCGGCGTGCCCCTGTCCACTGATTTCGTGGCCTCGTACAATCCCCATTGTGATGTAATCTTTCTGCAATTTAACATGCAGCCGATCCATCTGATTAAGGCAGGATGTACTTTAATGTAATTAAGACCATCCATAATCGCCCATTTTGCAACATTATTGAAAGCACCCGGCAATGTCCAAGAAGACTCCTAGAGCATACTCCTTATATTCCAGGGATTTCTCTATGCTTATTACAACCCTATGCAATGCGGTGTCTACCGACTTGCCTTTGGTGTACGCATGCTGTGTTGTGGAGAGCAGCTTTTCATCCACGTTGGACTTTATGTACACATCTATCAGTCTCTCAAAGATTTTGAGCAGAAATGATGTTAAGCTAATGGGTCTATAGTCTTTGGGATACACGTGACCGATCTTCCCCGCCTTTGGTAGAAAAGCTACACGAGCAGTTCTCCATGAGTGCGGTACATGATTCAGTCGTATGCACCCATCGAATATTATTTTAAGCCATTCCACGACCGCCCTACTTGAAACTTGTAGCATGGCCGGGAATATACCATCTGGGCCCGGCGAACTTAGAAAACGTCTTCACTGTCCCACTCGATCTTGGTATCGGTCACCAAGCCCGGCACTACTAGCTCCGTGATCGAAGTGTGAGTGATGTCTGCTGGCTCCTCTAAACCGTCTCCCGATGGGAAATGTGTATCGAGAAGCACCTCAAAGGGATTCCTCACTATTACGTGACCATTCCCCGTTCTCTTTCTTTATTAGTCCCTGGACTATGTTTCCCTTTGCTAGGACTTTTCTCAACAGTGCTGTTTCGCTGGAGCACTCTATGTCCGTACAGAAACTTTTCCATGAGTTTCTCTTCGCCCTGGTAATTTCACGCTTGTAGATCCTCAGTAGATCCCTGTACTCGTCCCGACACGCTTCGCTCTCCGCGGTCTTTGCGAGCTTAAACATTTCTTTTACCTGTCTTCTTAGACGACTCAGCTCATTGCTTCACCATGGCGGCTTTGCTTTTTCTCTGAATCTTCTTAGAGGGCAAGCTTTGTTATACGCAGTCGTAAGCGTCCTTGTTAGGAATTCATTCGACTCCTCCAGTTCCTCTACATTAGCAACCTCTTTGGGTTGTCCCAGTTTTGTTTCTACATGTTTCTGGAATTTAGTCCAGTTCGTTGACCTAGGGTTTCTAAAGGTTCCTCCCTTCTGTACCCTCTTTAGGGGGATGTTGAAGCTGATATACGCATGGTCGGAGAAGGATGGTATATCAAAAACCATCCAATCATACCTTGATATATCACGCTCGGAGCTCAATGTAATATCCAGAACATTGCTGGATGTTGGACCAATGTATGTAGGGACATTTCCCCTGTTGGCTATCTGCAAATTGGTTTGCAGGATGTAACAAAACAGAGATTCGCCTCTCTCGTTCGTATCTGCTCTTCCCCACGTTGTTAGGGTAGAAATGAGAAAAACTGAATTCAGCATGAAAACAAATACCAGCAGGATAGCCTAGTGGTTAAAGGCAGCTGCAGTTTCACCATGTTATTCACGGTTCGAATCCGGAGAAACCTTTGATAACATTACAAAATTGCCTGATGATGATTACGTTGGCGGTTTTCGAAATGATTCCCTCGTAATATGCCAGTAAATGTTTCTTTCTTTTCAGTTTCTCTTAGAAAACATAATAATTGAAATTCAATTATTATAAGCCGGTGTTAAGCTCATGAATTCTTAAATATAAGTATAAACTGAACACACTATTAAACAAACATACATAAATATGTAAAAGTGAGCCCGAGTTTACAAAGCTTCTCATTCGCAACGAAGAAGAACTTTACAAAAACAAATCTACATGGCACACAAATTAATATAGAGACAAAATGTCTCAATTGTGTTGTTAATGTAGATATGAGAAAAACTGAATTAAGCATGAAAACAAATACCAGCAGGATAGTCTAGTGGTTAAAGGCAACTGCAGTTTCACCATGTGATTCACGGTTCGAATCCCGGTGAAACCTTTGATAACATTACAAAATTGGCTGATGATGATTACGTTGGCGGTTTTCGAAATAGTTCCATCGCAATATGCCAGTAAACGTTTCTTTCTTTTCAGTTTCTCTTAGAAAACATAATATTTGAAATTCAATTATTATAAGCCGCTGTTAAGCTCATGAATTCTTAAATATAAGTATAAACTGAATACACCATTAAACAAACATACATAAACTGCTAGAGTTTTAAAATTTTCCGATAGTGTATTAGTTGTTGTATATAGACGTAATACCCATCTTGCTTTGGTTAGCTATCGAGAATGTACACTGGTCCTGGTTTTATGTTAGCTAAATAAACTGAAACAGCACCATTTGAAATTGCTTAGTCCATTTGATAAAAAAAATATTTCATACGATCCTTTGGTACAATTATTAGATTATGATGAGCCAACACTAGATGATCCTAATATTTCAAATTATATACAAGGAACAGAAAGATATGTAAAGTTGTTAACATCTCTTTCCAAACGTGTTTAAAAAAAAACAAGTAAGGAAGGTTAAGTTCGGGTGTAACCGAACATTACATACACAGTTGAGAGCTATGGTGACAGCATAAGGGAAAATAACCATGTAGGAAAATGAACCGAGGGAAACCCTGGAATGTGCTTGTATGACATGTATATCAAATGAAAGGCATTAAAGAGTATTTTATGAGGGACTGGGCCATAGTTCTATAGGTGGACGCCATTTAGGGATATAGCCATAAAGGTGGATCAGGGTTGACTCTAGAATGCGTTTGTACGATATGGGTATCAAATTAAAGGTATTAATGAGGGTTTTAAAAGGGAATGGTGGTTGTTGTATAGGTGGTCGCCTTTTCGAGATATCGCCATAAAGGTGGACCAGGAGTGACTCTAGAATGCGTTTGTACGATATGGGTATCAAATGAAAGGTGTTAATGAGTATTTGAAAAGGGAGTAATCCTTAGTTCCATAGATGGACGCCGTTTCGAGATATCGCCACAAAGGTGGACCAGGGGCGACCCTAGAATTTGTTTGTACAATATGGGCATCAAACGAATGGTGTTAATGAGTATTTTAAAAGGGATTGGGCCTTAGTTCTATAGGTGGATGCCGTTTCGAAATATCGCGATAAAGGTGGACCAGGGGTGACTCTAGAATGTGGTTTTACGATATGGGTATCAAATTAAAGGTATTAATGAGGGTTTTAAAAGGGAGTGGTGGTTGGTGTATAGGTGGTCGCCTTTTCGAGATATCGCCATAAAGGTGGACCAGGGGTGACTCTAGAATGCGTTTGTACGATATGGGTATCAAATGAAAGGTGTTAATGAGTATTTTAAAAGGGAGTAATACTTAGTTCCATAGGTGGACGCCGTTTCGAGATATCGCCATAAAGGTGGACCAGGGGTGACCCTTGAATTTATTTGTACAATATGGGTATCAAAAGAAAGGTGTTAATGAGTATTTTAAAAGGGACTGGGCCTTAGTTCTATAAGTGGACGCCGTTTCGAAATATCGCCATAAAGGTGGACCAGGGGTGACTCTAGAATGTGTTTGTACGATATGGGTATCAAATAAAAGATGTTAATGAGTATTTTAAAAGGCAGTAATCCTTAGTTCCATAGGTGGACGCCGTTTCGAGATATCGCCATAAAGGTGGGCCAGGGGTGACTCTAGAATTCGTTTGTGCAATATGGGTATCAAACGAAAGGAGTTAATGAGTATTTTAAAAGGGAGTGGGCCTTAGTTCTATAGGTGGACGCCTTTTCGAGATATCGCAATAAAGGTGGACCAGGGGTGACTCTAGAATTTGTTTGCACGATATGGGTATCAAATGAAAGATGTTAATGAGCATTTTAAAAGGGAGTAATCCTTAGTTCCATAGGTGGACGCCGTTTCGAGATATCGCCATAAAGGTGGACCAGGGGTGACCCTAGAATTTGTTTGCACAATATGGGCATCAAACGAAAGGTGTTAATGAGTATTTAAAAGGGAGTGGGCCTTAGTTCTATAAGTGGACGCCGTTTCGAAATATCGCCATAAAGGTGGACCAGGGGTGACTCTAGAATGTGTTTGTACGATATGGGTATCAAATGAAAGGTGTTAATGAGTATTTTAAAAGGCAGTAATCCTTAGTTCCATAGGTGGACGCCGTTTCGAGATATCGCCATAAAGGTGGGCCAGGGGTAACTCTAGAATTCGTTTGTGCAATATGGGTATCAAACGAAAGGAGTTAATGAGTATTTTAAAAGGGAGTGGGCCTTAGTTCTATAGGTGGACGCCTTTTCGAGGTATCGCAATAAAGGTGGACCAGGGGTGACTCTAGACTTTGTTTGCACGATATGGGTATCAAATGAAAGGTGTTAATGCGTATTTTTAAAAGGGAGTGGGCCTTAGTTCTATAGGTGGACGCCTTTTCGAGATATCGCCATAAAGGTGGACCAGGGGTGACTCTAGAATGAGTTTGTACGATATGGGTATCAAATTAAAGGTATTAATGAGAGTTTTAAAAGGGAGTGGTGGTAGTTGTATATGTGAAGGCGTTTTCCAGATATCGACCAAAATGTGGACCAGGGTGACCCAGAACATCATCTGCTGGATACCGCTAATTTATTTATATATGTAATACCTGCCAAGATTTTAAGTGTTTTTTATTTCGCCCTGCAGAACTTTTTCATTTTCTTCTACTTAATATGGTAGGTGTCACAACCATTTTATAAAGTTTTTTCTAAAGTTATATTTCGCGTCAATAAAACAATCCAATTACCTTACCATGTTTCATCCCTTTTTTCGTATTTGGTATAGAATTATGGCATTTTTTTCATTTTTCGTAATTTTCGATATCGAAAAAGTGGGCGTGGTCATAGTCGGATTTCGTTCATTTTTCATACCAAGATAAAGTGAGTTCAAAGTAAGCACGTGAACTAAGTTCATTAAAGATATGTCGATTTTTGCTCAAGTTATCGTGTTAACGGCCATGCGGAAGGACAGACGGACGACTGTGTATAAAAACTGGGCGTGGCATCAACCGATTTCGCCCATTTTCACAGAAAACAGTTAACGTCATAAAATCTATGCCCCTACCAAATTTCAAAAGGATTGGTTAATTTTTGTTCGACTTATGGCGTTAAAAGTATCCTAGACAAATTAAATGAAAAAGGGCGGAGCCACGCCCATTTTGAAATTTTCTTTTATTTTTGTATTTTGTTGCACCATATCATTACTGGAGTTGAATGTTGACATAATTTACTTATATACTGTAAAGATATTAAATTTTTTGTTAAAATTTTACTTAAAAAAAATTTTTTTTTAAAAGTGGGCGTGGTCCTTCTCCGATTTTGCTAATTTTTATTAAGCGTACATATAGTAATAGGAGTAACGTTCCTGCCAAATTTCATAATGATATCTTCAACGACTGCCAAATTACAGCTTGCAAAATTTTAAATTACCTTCTTTTAAAAGTGGGCGGTGCCACGCCCATTGTCCAAAATTTTACTAATTTTCTAATCTGCGTCATAAGTTCAACTCATTTACTAAGTTTCGTCGCTGTATCGGTCTTTTGTAATGAATTATCGCACTTTTTCGGTTTTTCGAAATTTTCGATATCGAAAAAGTGGGCGTGGTTATAGTCCGATATCGTTCATTTTAAATAGCGATCTGAGATGAGTGCTCTGGAGCCTACATACCAAATTTCAACAAGATAGCTCAATATTTACTCAAGTTATCGTGTTAACGGACGGACGGACGGACATGGCTCAATCAAATTTTTTTTCGATCCTGATTATTTTGATATATGGAAGTCTATATCTATCTCGATTCCTTTATATATGTACAACCAACCGTTATCCAATCAAACTTAATATACTCTGTGAGCTCTGCTCAACTGAGTATAAAAACGTGAAGGTGTCATGGCTGTAACAGCAGAAAGTCGTGAAAAACAACCACGAATTGAGAGCAAAAAAATAACAACATAACATTCCTTTTATTTTGAAAAATACGTTAAAATAGTGAATTCTAAGTAAAAAAGTAATTTTTTAAATAATAATAACAATTTGCGTCGTACATTAAAATTATAAAAATTGTGGTTTTTTGGTTATTACTTGAAAATATAGGTTTTTTTTTGAAAATTTTTTTCTACTAAAACGAAGAAAAACTGTCTGAATAAAAGTTGTTGGATATGTTCTGAAATTATTTTAGCTGTAAAGAAAAAAATTTCCATAAGAAATTTGTTAAAAATGAAAACATAATAGTTAAAATTCATTTTAGGCTAATTTCTCATAATTTAAGCCTGATATCTCTACTAAAATTCAAAAAAAAATAAATAAATGTAAGGCGCGATAACCTCCGAAGAGATTTTAGGCCGAGCGTCTCTTCCAATTTGCGTCGTGCTCCTCTTGATTTTTCCTACAAATTGGCCGGACGGGACCTACATGTTTTATGCCGACTCCGAACGGCATCTGCAAGGCAGATGAGTTTTCACTGACGAGGGGCTTAGAGAAATTTTCTTCTAATTGAAAACCCTTATTTCTAAAATTTTGATGTTGCTTTGCCCGGGGTGTGAACCCAGGGCATACGGTGTGGTGGCGGAGCACGCTACCATCACACCACGGTGGCCGCCAAACTAAAATTCAAAAACACTATAGATAATACAGATTCTGAAACGTACGTAAAATACCTTTAAAGTAAGCCCAATATGATATTTTTGCTATAATTTTATCAAAAGCTATGAAGATTTTTTGGCCAAATCCGACATTCATATGGCAAAATATTCATTTTGCAAAAGTGGGGACCTCGAAATCGGACTTAGGGCTGTGGTGTCTTCCGCAATTTTCCTTAGAATCATCTGTAGATTACGTTTTTGCTATACTCCTGATGGAAAAAATCCATCCATACAATTTGACCCGCTCTAGTATTTATGTATGTACACTTAAAGGTGGTAAAATATGCAAATCAAAAATCTAATAAAACAAAAATTACAATAAAATTTAAATTCGCTACTGCTTAATGTGACAATTAACCCACAAGAAAAAAAGTAGCTTGATTTTTACTACCCTTTGTCGCCAGACAAGTATTAATATTTCCTTTTAACTTCTTTCACGTGTCATAACAAAATAAATACAAGTTTTGTGTTGTTGGAAATTAGCGAGGTTTACGAGAAAGATGTTCACCTAGTGGGAAGCCTTAAGGAGAGCAAAGCAAAGCGTTGAATATCATTAAAGCTTATTATAGCGTGCTATCTATGCAATTTTGCCTCACACCTTTTGATATTATTATTATTATTTTTTTTTATTGAATATATCTTATTTGCTTAAAAACTACATTAATTAACGAATTCCGTTTCAGATTTGTCAAATTCATAGTCATAAATAATGTGGTGATACATTTTATTGAAACATTCCAAAGCAATAAATTATTTAATTAGCAATGCTTTGAGCTACAAAAAAACTTTATCCCTAAACTTGTCCCTACACGCTTCGCTTTCAGCCACATTGGCCAACTTAAACATTTATTCCACCTGTCTTCTAAGAAGACACAGCTCCTTGCTAAAACTTGATGTTACTCAATATTGGAATCCTCTTTGGGTTGTTCCAGTTTTGTTTCTACATGTTTCTAGAATTTGGTTCAGTTCGTTAACCTAGGTTTTCTAAAGGTTCCTTCACCTTCTTCAGTGGGATGGTAAAGCTAATATACGCATGGTCGGAAACGGATGGCCTATCAAAGACTCTCCAATTATAGCTCGATAAATCAAGTTAAGAGATCAATGTAATGTGAGTGGTCCTCAGTAGCGTAATTGCCATGAATGCAGCTCGCACCCTTCCTTTCGTTTACGCGTAGTAAACGCCAAATCCACGCACGGTGAGCCCAGAAATGTTTCCTCTCGATGGGAGCCATGACTCCTGGATCAGCGTCACGTCAAACGAACCATTTCCAAGAGCTAGAAGGAATTCGCTCGACGCCACGTTACTGTGTTGCGAGGTTTAT
Source organism: Eurosta solidaginis (assembly GCA_029619165.1). Lineage (NCBI taxonomy): Eukaryota > Metazoa > Arthropoda > Insecta > Diptera > Tephritidae > Eurosta > Eurosta solidaginis. Next base: position 10,335 of record JARSSU010018152.1, on the reverse strand, counting down.
CTGTAGGGCTCGTAGCACCTTTAAGGTTTTTGGTCCTGCAACACCTTTCGTGACGTCTGCGTCCTCCTATTGTCGTTTTGGTTTAAGGCTTTCGATGTCCTCTTCAACCTCTACCGCTCTATAACCTTCACCGTGTTGTCCACGTCCTACTCCTGTGCAGCCTACTGCTTGCTTATTTAGAAGATGTAGCGCTTATCCTCCAAGCATGGTATTCATACGTTCATCACCCACCACCACAATCCGCACTTTCGTGCTTTGCCTTTGGAGATTTAAAACAACTTCTTCTAGCCACCGCAAGCCCGCGATGTTGTTGCACGCTATTTTCCTTACACCATTATATCACACAGCCGAATCGAAGGTTGGAAGGGGCTTACTTTTTCCTTCCCTCATCATCTTTAAAACTTCTCCACCCTTCAGTAGACATCTCTCGGATAGGACCAGGGACTAGCGCCACAGTCTTACTGCTTTAGACCCACTCGTTTTGTATAGGTGGCTGGCTTTCCTCACTTCCCTGTGACTAGGTCCTTTCTCCCTTTTGAAAGCAGGATTGTCGCCTTCAGCCGAACGTTGCCTCTCCATTCTGCCGATCGAAACTTCCTCCTCTTCGAACCGGTTGCAGTATATTCGGCCTATTTCCACCGCCTCATAGACCCATTTGTAACGCTCTCTTTTCAAGACTGTTTGGTCAACCACTGCTCCTTAGCGTTTGACTATTCTTAGTGCTGCACGGTACTGCGAAAGAGCTCCCTTACTTCCCCTTCTCCACTCTACTTCTACGTTTGGACTCTCCTGCCGTTCCATCACGGAGCACATTGAGACTAAACTCCTTTCGCTCCCACGGATCATCGCTTATAGCGCATTTGTCTTTTTTGGTTTGTGACTCAGTTCTCCCCCTCTTTTCCTTGTTGTTATAAGGTCTTAATTTTTTTCATCTTGTTATTAAAAATTGTGGTCGGCGATTAGCGGTCTTAGAATATACCCGCGGTAGGTATGCCTGCCATGACAGGCGACTAAAATACCAAATTCTTCAAGGGGCTGTGTAGCGTAAACCTTTCAAGGGGTTGCCAGCGCAATATATAGCTTTTCCAACCCAATTGTCAACCTAAGCTACTTGTGGCGAATCCTGTTTCTTTAACAGCCGCGGCTCTGGTGACCCCAAGCGCCTTATGGATCTAGGGAGTGGGAGTGCGGGATGGCCTAGAATGTTTCAAGTGGTCATTCCAAATAGTTCCCGAGATGGTCTGGCTAGTACCTTAATGGAGCTTGTTACCGGAACGTACCGGATCTGCCTCCGGCAAGAGAACATCAACATCGTTAACACTCCCCAAGGCCTTCGGGGAGCCTCCTTATCGCTACAACGACAACAACAACAACAACTGTAATTCTAGGGTGGGCATAGCAAGAGTATTTGGTCCTACAGTTGGAATATTCAGCCTCTAAGTTATAAAAACGTCCAAAGTGTTGAGGTTGATCAACTTCACAGCGGCTCAAGATATGGCTATATTGATTCGAGAGTAAAAATATCCACCAAACCAGATCGTTATGTGTACCAAATATAAACCGAAATATTAATTGTACCTTGTACCAACGAAGATCCTCACGCGCTGGCTTTGACCTTACTTTTTGTGTATTTGTATTTGTGAGCATTATCGCTACAAGAAGAGGGGCAGATAAACATCTCGCTGGAGAGCAAATCGTTGTGTGCGGCCTGCTTGGGTGTTTGGAGCTGCAGACGCTGGAAGATAGGAATATTTTGCTACCAGAAAATCCACTAAATGAAGGACGGTTTTCAAAACCGGGGCAACAATTCAAATCATTTCTAGTTAGCGATGGAGGGATCGAACCCGATCGGTACCGGTGGAGGGAAAATTCATTCCACTACATTATTAGACGAAGTTAGGGCCATCCTTATCAACAAGTGCTACTTTGAACAAAGAGGAAAAATTATATTAAGAGACGTGGGGTATTTGTGTTTATTTTTCCGACAGTATTTAATTAATTAATTCTCTTTCCAAAAATCACAATTGCATAAGTTGCCTACACCGCATGGAGACAATTCAAACATGTCCCTCAGAGAAAATATTCGGCATACATTTTTTGATTTCCAGCAAGTTACGCGTCCCTCGTAGCAAACTGGTAGTTCTTATTATAATTCATCCTCTTTGCTTTCAATAGAGAAGGTAATTGGAAAGTAAAATCCTATATCGATGAGTTAAAATCAAACTTTATGAGTATATCATCATACCTGTCTCGTGGGTGAGAGCAGATAGTGGAGCCAAACTTCTGTGAGAAAATGAGTTGAATTACTTCATTTATTACTTCGTCCACTGTAAAGAGGTCTGTAATCAGAGTGGACCTGTCGGTGTGACAAAAGCATAACACTCAGTTTTTTTCTTGACTACACTGACGCCACAACTTTCGAACCATTTTTATACTCAGTTGAGCAGAGCCCACAGAGTATATTCACTTTTATTGGATAACGGTTGGTTGTACAGGTATAAAGGAATCGAGATAGATATCTACTTCCATATATCAAAATCATCAGGATCGAAAAAAAAATTTGATTGAGCCATGTCCGTCCGTCCGTCCGTTAAGACGATAACTTGAGTAAATTTTGAGGTATCTTGATGAAATTTGGTATGTAGGTTCCTGAGCACTCATCTCAGATCGCTATTTAAAATGAAAGATATCGGACTAACCACGCTCACTTTTTCGATATCGAAAATTTCGAAAAACCGAAAAATTGCGATAATTCATTACCAAAGACAGATAAAGCGATGCAACTTGGTAGGTGGGTTAAACTTATGACGTAGAATAGAAAATTAGTAAAATTTTGGACAATGGGCGTGGCACCGCCCACTTTTAAAAGAAGGTAATTTAAAATTTTGCAAGCTGTAATTTGGCAGTCGTTGAAGATATCATGATGAAATTTGGCAGGAACGTTACACCTATTACTATATGTATGCTTAATAAACATTAGCAAAATCGGAGAAGGACCACGCCCACTTTAAAAAAAAATTTTTAAAGTAAAAATGTCGTCGGCGTGATGGCAAAGAAATTATTGAAAATTTTAAGGTAATATTTTTTTGGCCAAGTTATAAGTTCCTCTTTAAGCTTAATTTTTATAGATGCCGCGTAAATAAAAATCAAACTAATAACTGACTTTGCCAGATGCTTGACGCACAAGGAAGGCGATAAGCAGTACTTGTTACACATTGTAGAAGGCTACCGAAAGGACTTTCCAGCCTATACAAAATCTTCATTGATTTAAATAAAAATAAATGTAAGGCGCGATAACCTCCGAAGAGATCTAAGGCCAAGCTTCTCTTCCAATTTGCGTCGTGCTCCTCTTGATTTTCCCTACAAATTGGCCGGACTGGACCTACATGTTTTATGCCGACTCCGAACGGCATCTGCAAAGCAGATGAGTTTTCACTGAGAGCTTTTCATGGCAGAAATACACCCGGAGTGCTTGCCAAACACTGCCGATTTAAAATAATAAAAATAATAATAATAATAAGTATAGTATATCTAATTAAATAAAAAAAAATTATTGAAAAATTTATGTGGGTATTTTTCAAAAATGTTGACCTTTGACCTTATTATGGCACTGGTTGGCACCATCCAATCAGCATGAAAATTTGGCATCAAATCGCATATTTTCATCGCTACCCGAATTTGAAATTCCAAAAAAAATAAAAACCAACGCCAGGACTAATGTGCATAAGTTAATGCAATTTATATAAAAATTAAAATTTTTTTCCAATAATTTATTTATATTTTTTACTGACGCCAGCGCTTGTTTTGAAGTAATTAATTAGTTGACAAAATCTAGATGACCAGTTACGCGTAATGTGAATAACATACCTGCATTTTTTCATTCCATAAAACGGCGTTTTTGTATTTTTTAATAGTTTATAGTCTGGCTTAAACTAAGTTTAAGTTGTATTCAGTATTACCAAAGATCCGTGCCTAAGTAGCGCATGGAGCGCCATTTGGTGCACATTTCTCATTGGAGAATGCTAACGACTTGAATCTGCTAAATTTGTTTTTTGGTTTCGGGTTTACAGTGCAATGAATCAGAAAAACGCCTTTTTTATTTTCTCGCCAACGTTTCGACCTTTTATTTTGGTCTTCTTCAGGGCCTAATGACAAAAAAATATAAAACTTAGTTTATAAGGCCTTGCATTGCAAAAGAGGGTTAATAATTATTAATTACATATACACACAAAAGTACATATATAACACAATTATTGAAATCACAGATTCTTACTCAAAATTACTGCGTTCTTCCTTGTCCAGTTGTTTTGTATAGATGTTTTGTTTTCTGCATTGTGCAGAAATGGTCATATATAAAATTTTAAATTATAGGACTTATTTATAAATTTGAATAAAATTTAAAAGAAATAAGTTATAAAATGAACACAATGTAAATTCAAACAACAAACTATATATATACGTATTTGACGTTTGTTGATATTTTGTCAGCCGGTTCGTGCTTGATGGACTATGTAGAGCAGCTGATGATTGTTGACATCGTTAGAAAATACACGTATAGATGTCGCTGATGTTTTTAGCTTCTACGCTTCTTTTATTAACGCAGTTTTTATCAGCTTTAATAAATATTTCTTCTAATAGGATTCTTTTTCCCCAACTTTTCTCTCTAGCCAATACTTTAGTTCCTTCGAAGTCAAATCTATGTCCAAAAGTAATAGCGTGGAGGGCGAGTGCACTTTTTTCTGTTTCTTTCTTCTCAACAGTTTTTCTATGTTGATTTAGGCGTTTGTATAAATGTTGAGATGTAGTGCCTATATAACTTTTTCTTCGCTGGCAGTCAATACAGTCTATTTTGTATACAACGTTCTTTTCTTTATTTGTTGGTATTTTGTCTTTAATCTTGTTGTACATTTTCCCAACATTGTTTTTATTTTTGTACGCAAAACGGACGTTGGCAGTGAACTCTTTGAATTTGTTTGTAACAAGTTTTGTAATATACGGGAAATATGAAATTGTCATAGTTTTAATTTCTGCTAATTGCTGTTGAGCGTTGGTGCTCGTTAATATTGGGTCGGTGTTTTTGTTGTTGATGGATATTTTATAATGATCTTGAAACCAATTTTGGCGGATAATCGTTCGCTTTGAGGATGCCTTTTATAATTAATTTGTTCTTGTTGTGGTATTTTTCATCACTTAAGTTAAGAACTCTGTTTATTAACCCTTTTGCGGTGCTGATTTTTTGGGTTAATGGATGTATTGACCTATAATTTAAAATACGACCTGATGAGACTGGTTTACGGTACCAGTCCGTGTTAAAGGTTCCATCCTGTGCGTTTCTGAAAATAACCATATCCAAGAATGGTAGCATATTTTGTTGTTCTTTTTCAAATGTGAACTCGATTCCTGGTTCTATGGCATTGAATATTTTTAAGACTGATGGAAGGATGTGTTCAGGTAGTAGTAGGTATAGGTCGTCTACGTATTTCTTAATTATGCTAATGTGAATTCTAGTTCTTCTTTTACTCTCTGAATGGCTCGTTCTAAAACGTTGTCCATTAGAATTTCTACTAGAATACAGCTGATGGGTGATCCCATTGGGCAACCGAAATTCTGTGCATAGAATTGTTCGTTAAATTGAAAATAGCTGTTTTTTGTGCAAAGAGTAATCATTTCGATAAATTCACTTTGTGAAAGATTTGTGATGGATTCAATTTCTCTCCACCTCTCGTTTAGGATTTTTAAAATAGAATCAACTGACGCATTTGTAAATAGGCTTTTTACGTCAAATGATACTTGTATTTGGCCCGGTTCGTGTGTTTGCTGGGCGACGAATTTTATTCAAATTTATAAATAAGTCCTATAATTTAAAATTTTATATATGGCCATTTCTGCACAATGCAGAAAACAAAACATCTATACAAAACAACTGGACAAGGAAGAACGCAGTAATTTTGAGTAAGAATCTGTGATTTCAATAATTGTGTTATATATGTACTTTTGTGTGTATATGTAATTAATAATTATTAACCCTCTTTTGCAATGCAAGGCCTTATATACTAAGTTTTATATTTTTTTGTCATTAGGCCCTGAAGAAGACCAAAATAAAAGATCGAAACGTTGGCGAGAAAATAAAAAGGCGTTTTTCTGATTCATTGGACTGTAAACCCGAAACCAAAAAACAAATTTACAATAAATAAAGAAAACAGTCGGTAGTACAAAAATTTGAATCTGCTAAGTTTGTTTATTTTGGTTGATGTGATTGAACTATGCATCGCGACCGCCTCCACAGCCTCCAGCCATGCTCCTGCCCTTGCTAGTTCCTCTGCGTTCTCTATGCCCTCGATGTTCCTGTAACCAGGAACCCATTTGAGGAATATATTTGCCACTTTAACTGCGGCTTGAAGCGACCTCTTGTAGCTGATGACGGCCTTAGACGAAGTGATGGGAAGTTAAGTGCTATAAGTGCTGCTTGGCTATCTGAGTTAATGCACACCTCGCACCCTCCACCGAGTCCTCCGACAGGAGCGTGCACGCCCTCTCTATGCCCAGTATTTTCGCTTTAAAGATACTAGCAAAATGGGTAGATGGGCAGATAGCACCGCCTTAAGATATTCGCAGAAGACACCCCCTCCTACACCTCACTCCACACCGTCGGTGTAGGCTGAAACTGCGTCCATTCTTTGCACTTTGTGGGCGACAGTCACCTTTTGAGGGTAAGTTTACCTTATGACGTCTCTCAAACGTAATGAGAGCATCAGATAATCAGATGACGTAATCGGGAAGCCTCCTGAATATACTACCGTGGCCATACTGCCTCGAGCTCCACGAAGTCTTACTGCCGAACAAGTTGCAGATTCACGTATGTGAAGGTAGTTGGTTTACGAGCACAATTGGTGTGTCAGTTGAACACAACCAAAAATTTTGGAATATAAAGATATTGCATGCGCGAACTTCGGTGGAAAGCAGCGGAGCGTAACAAAATTCTAGTAGGTCACTTTCACCACACCAAAAACTTTAACACAATTTTTAACATAATTTAAGCACAGAAATACACTGATTGGAGTTTTAGTGAGTAAAAGTTAAAATTCTGAACACATTAGCTGAATAAAAAGTGTACAAATAATTGTTAAATAACAAATACAGACAGTGGTAGTTTAACAAATTCTGCTGTGGTAAGTGGTGAATGTGACCTACTAGAATTTTGTGAAGCTTGCCTCACACTATTTTTCGTCTATGCAATGTCTCTCTGTTATATCGTTTCTGACACAACCTTAGGTCGCCAGCCCTTCGAGGGCTGCCCGCTGTACTCTATTCATTTTTTTAATATTGCACTGTTTGTCCATGGCCAGCCACCATGCTAAGGCTCCATATGTTTGTATCAGTTTGACGCCGGTCGTAATAACCAGGGTACTTTGGTCGTTTATCCTTTACAGTACTTATTAGCACACAAAAATTTTAGAATTTTTTTTGCGGAACCGTCGCCTACTCTGTAACGCTTTCGCATTACTTCAGTGTCGATTTCCATATGTATCGTTGTTTAGAGCCTTCTGTTGGTCCTGCGTCCAGATTCCGCTTTTCCTCTGCGTGTTGTTTTTACGAACCTACGTAACATGTTTGCCGTTACATTATCGGCTGAGATTTCGCCGACTCTTTCCTTGAGCATTTGTCGGTTATGGCTCCATTGCGAGCAACTCCAGAAAGTGTGCTCCGCATTGTCCTCGTCTGCATCGCCGTAAACGCATTTAGGTATTTTTTATACAGATATTTTTTTGAAATACCTATGTCTGGAAAGCTTTTGGGTATCGAAGCAATATACCTCGTTAAAGCTTCTGGTGATCTTATGCTTATCTTAGGACTATTTTCCCTGTATTTCTGTCTTGTCGTTCATTCTCCCATCATTCTTGCCACAGCATAAACATTTCTTCCCTGCTCTCATGGCTAAGAACTTCCATGCGTTCTTAAGCCGTTGTCTCCCATAAACTTTGTCTTTCTAGCACTAATAGGTTGATAGGGATTGTTCCGGTAATCACTTCTACGGCTAGTCCCAATACAGTGCGATAAGCGGAGGATGCTATTTTCAGAACTGATGTTCGCTGTACAGATATTAAAGGCTTGCTTAGAACGATTCTTCCTCCGAAGTGAGTTTGCCGAATACAAACGGAGATTGGGTGATGTCCATCAGCAGCCTCCTTGTTTGCCATCGACCTGCTTAACAATGATACAATATGTTTAGAAGCCTTCTCAGTCGCAGCGGTCTATGCTTCTTTGTTAGTAGTATTAACTCTGTTTTTTCTGCCCCCAACTGGGACCTAGTCTATCCATTTTTTTGTGCGTATCACGACCAGATAGCGCTTTATGCGTGCTTCTTTTATGTTTGAAGTTGTAATCACTGAGGCATGGTTTGTCTGCGTTTCCAACTAAAATAATGAATCATCGCGCATTTCGAGATTGAAATTTCATCGTAACTGACTTTCCACAGGTCCGGCCAAGATTGACTCCTGTGCTGCTCCTCGTGTGACTTTCATGGTCCTGAACCTTGTGATGTTTGATATATAAGAATGAGATCCTTGGTAGTCTCTGATTACGTTATGTAGGTATTGTGGTATTTTAAATCGGTGGGAGCTCTAAAGCTGCTCATACGTATGTATATGCGGCCATAGATTCTGAAGGAGCCAAGTTTTTGTATATGTAACCTGGCTGGGTTCGAAACTTTCGTGTTTCAGACTAATTTGGACAATATTTGGTCGAAACATACATACCATTAAAAATATATGGGATCTATAGCTATAGAAATGATCTGAGCCATTGTCAAGATAGTGAAAAGGATATTTTAGGGCTTTTGCGGTACACTTTGTGTACTGGGTTTTATGCCTCTTAGTTTTATGCGACACGGATAGAAGTGAAAAAAAACATAAAATTCATCAATGGCCCATAGTTTCAGAACGTAAGACGTAGAAAGCTTCGCAAATCCTTCGCGAGTTTGTGGGTTTAACCCATCGCATTGAGATATGGAGGCCGTACTTGAACCATTATTAATTTTATGTCCTAGTCTGACTGCTCTATCGTTAGATAAAGATAAGCACTAGTACGCAGACAGACGTATTACTCATTATCAGTGTACTACCCCCTACAACCAGGGTGTCCAAGGCTTGACAGGGACTGCTCCTTCGAATACTCAAAGAGTTGTACAATTATGCTATGGATGACGACCCCTGCTTTAACTACGAAAAGCTCTGGACTGACAAAACTTCTCAAATATTGAGTCGTTCTCAAGTCATTTTCAGGTTGGTAGGTAGACTGTACAAATTCTACATACAAGAATACTCCCAGCCATCCAGACCATACCTTCAATCTACAACTCATATGCGATATTCACATTCATCCGATAGTTTTTTAAACAGCAGTTCAGTATATGGACTTATTTATTTTTGCATTCTTTTGTGCGTTTCGCATTTTTATAGGTTTCGTTAAGCTGTGCTGCCACCTTATTACATTAAACGAATTAAATGCATTTATTTCGAGATCGTTAAAACGAAGTTAGTGAATATACAAGCGATAAGCACGCGACAAAGCAGTTAATTAAATCTCGACAATCGCATCGTCATAGTTAGTGAACTTCGCATTAGAGAATACAGCGGTTTATCGTTATCGTCTATGGGCTAGAGAATGTAGTAGAGACACTAAGAACAATCTAGCAGTGGACATTAACACCACAAGTGGAACCAGCAGCGAAGTCACATTTCTGATCAGTTTCATACATTGTTTCCATTCACGGGTATGAAAACATCTGAAGGAAGGATTGACCATGTGCAGCTAAAAAATATATGTTTCCACCGGGCCACAGAAAACCTCACTAACGCCACTGTGTTCTGTGGTGAATTTTTGACAATTTTCGAGAGTATGTACTGTCGCGGATTACGAAGTGCACGCCCAGCTTATCGTATCCAACAAACTTCTTAGTAGAAAAAATCAATACATTGAAACAATTTTTAAAGCGTAATTCATAGTTTTGCGTTCGCATGAACACAAAACAGTGCAATTATCCCCAGAGTGATGAAAAAATTTTGTATATCGACGACATTTGTTACAAATTGATTTCTAACCATATGACTTACATAGATGTATACGATTCTTAGATAGTATTACCAGTCCGAATTAACAGTAGGACATGAATAGCGAGTTGACTAGGTGTTTAGGTTCATTACGTGAAAAGTTACATGATTCGAGAAAAACAAAACCATTATTCCCCTGGTGTAGGTGTATACAGAAATCGGACTAACGACCTACTCGTCGTACGACCCTGGTGACGGAATGCTCCAGAAGTAGAGATTTTTGCCT
>JARSSU010018149.1:0-10532 GCA_029619165.1 Eurosta solidaginis | reverse complement strand
TTGGTTGTTGTTGAGAGAAGATCTGGCTATGAGTTATGAAATAGACATGGAATAGCACCACTGGCTGTTATTGCTCACAATATCTTGCCCGACATTCTTGAGGCGGACGGCGTAGGCGCAAAACAATAACCGCCTCACTCACATAATCGGACGCTATGGGAGTTCAGCTGAGCCATCACTCCAGTTAAGGCCCAAAAATAAAAACGTCCTCTGAATTTTCATCACGACATAGAGACATATTATATGTGCCATTAATGTTTTGGTGCCGAGAGTCCGAAGTATTAGTGTGGATATGATGATGAAGTAAAATGAAGTAAAATGACAGAAAGGAAGAAATAGAAAACATTAAAAATATTACCAAATTTTTTGTACTGGAATTTTCGGACTAACTTTCATACCGAACGCGGGATAGAAATTGATGAGTACGTATGGTCAACGATTTTCCTTCATCCCCTGTCAAATTTATTGGAAGCAAACTATATCGGAGTTGTGCCATCTTCAGTGCTAAGTTTTGGTTCTCTAAGAGGACTGCAGTAAGCGAAATAACAAATGAAGAGAGAGTGAGCCTCCATTATGAAATATCATAGATTTCTCTTGAATAACCCACAGCATTATTTAGAAGGCTGAATTAAAGACCTAAATATAATAAGTTCTTAAACTTGACATATTTTATTTTGCTGCTCGTATTCGAAGTTGTGCTGTCACGAGTTTCGTTTTAAGAATGGACTACAATATACATACATTCAACAAAATTGCTCTTCAATTCCTCCCACATCTTCTGCACGTCTTTCACCACCCGCTTATCACCCATTTTACTCGCATAACGTTGTGAGCGCTTCACATTGCTTTCACTTCCATATCACGTGATTGGTAATGTCCATGGTGGCTTTAGTGCATCCACCAAGCAACAACAACAACATATCCAGTTTACGCATTTTCCACATGAGCAAATCGCTAAAGCAACACAAAATGTAATGCACCAAAAGGATCTTAAAAATATATGTATGAGTATGTGAATAAAGCAATGCAACAATATTCTGTTGTGGAGCAACAACATATGTACTCGTATGTAGCTTGTAGTTATATAACATCAGCAACAGTTCAGTGAAATTAAGTTAAGTTGAACTCGTGCAGTTGCAGTTCAGTTCCGTTTAGGTTGAGTTCATACCAAGAATAATTGATGCGGCAGGACGAAAGTTTTGGTTGCAATATGCTTACACATACTTACATACACATGTATATGTAATCCTATATAAGCAATTACAAAATATTTTACTTGATTGGATATGTACACAATATATTGATATAGTGGAAGTCAAATAGATTGCAGTATTGGGCAACGGCTGGAAGCCTACTTCCAACTCAAGACTTTAACAAGTTATGTAGGTATTCCATCTATTTACCGCACTGCAATTGGAGACTACATATGTAGGTTCAGGATAGCAATTACTTTTTAGGGGTTCTATTGTAGCCCTAAAAATTTAATTTAGCCCTTTTCAAGTCCATTTAAAAAAAAACCAAATTGAGTCACAACGTCTCCATATGAACTTTGTTTGATGCTAGGAAATAGCTTCGTTTCTGAGCAACGCATCAACAGATTGTGGGTTTGAGCCATATATGTAATACTCCTATATTGCTTATAGAAAATGCTCGCTATATGTTTTGAATTCGAAATCAAAACAAGACAGTCTATAAAATTTTTGTGATTGTAGCACATAAGTCTGACAAAGAAAAATTTAAATTTTGGTACATTCGATTATTGAATACAAAAACAAAAACGTTTAAATAGCAATATATCGGCACTCTGATGTTTGGGAATGTACCTAGCCTTTTGTAGCAATATAGGAGTATTACATATATGGTTTGAGCCCTACTCTCTGGGAAAGAATTTACAAGGTTCAATCAAAATAGACTATTCGTCCTTTGTGGTTTCTCGAATACTTGAAAAACTTGAGAGTTAACTAGCAAACTACTTTCTAGCGATACGCAGGTAACAAATGAGGTGAAGATTTTACAATGTTTTTTTTTCATTTCTGCGTTTTCGAAGAAATAGCCTTGTTCTTCAACTGAAACTGAAAATATTTCGTTACATATTTCCATTTTACTGAATGGAGTTATCTTACTGCGTTGGCATCCAAACTTATTAACAAATATAATAGAATCCCTGAAGAAGGTGCAAGGTAACAAAATGTAGAAGAAAAAAATTAGGGTTGCTTCGGCTTTAATGAAAATCATCGATTTTATCGAAATTTATTATGATTAATCGAGATTTATCAGCCTTAGCTACTTAAAATGCGTTTCCATTTAAATTTACTGCAAGAGGTACAAGAGTCCTTGAAGAAGGTGCAAAATAGCACTGAAACACGTAGGACCAAAAAAGGTTTGTTTCGTCCGTTAACAAAAATGATTATCATCAGCTAAATACTTAAGGATTACGAGAGGTTTCACCTACCGAATGGAAACAGAGGCGGTTACTTGGGTACTGAAATGTCCAGCTACTATCTATTCCGTTCTCTGCAAATAAGTACTTGAACTGCATTCGCATTTCAACATGCTGTCAACAATAAAAGAATCCCTGAATACGGTGTAAATAGCGCCGAAACGCGTAAGAAAACAATTTTAGGTTTGTTTATTAAATTGTTAAATTTATCGAGATGTGTTGAGATTTACCAGACAAAAGGCGTTAATAAAACTTCTTAAGGGATACTAAATGGTCCGTCTACCGAACTCTGCCCCTAGCGGCCTTACTTGTAATCTTTTAATCTTGCTAATGAATGTAGATCCCATAGACGTTGTAAATTTTACATCCTTCGGAGTACTATGCTAGTTGAGGTTAGGCTCGGTGGCCGCTGGCCAGCTAAGGACAGGTCACTTGGGGAATAAATGGTCCGCTGTGTTACCACAATATAAAACGGTGATAATGGAAGCTTGCCGTTCGTTTAACGAATCGCTGAAAGGCCAAGATAAAGTTGAGGATAAGGGAGATATCGATCTCGGATATTTCGCTCAGAATGCAGAACACGTTCCTAACGAGATATTTACACATCATCTTTGCCAAGACTGGCGAACTAAACATAAATGGACTGTATTATTCCACTTCGTCTTTCTCTGTTCAACTAAGGTAACTAGGACTATACGGATATACGGATACGTATCGTATAGCCCCCACTAAGCACTACTCTGTTTACACTCAACTTATGATTGTGAGATGAACCTAAACATTCTACCCAGACATTTAGGGTCAACAACTGTTCAGAAACGAGCCCGAAATCTGGCAAAAGAGGTTGCCAGCCCTACCTATTGCTGCACCGTCTCGAGGACCTCGTTTCCAGAGCACAGAGGGATATCCTTGCAGTTACATCAAACAGCGCTTTGAATTCCGCTTTTTCTTTAACATTTAAAGCGATGGATAGGATTCCGTTCATGCACCGTGCTCTCAATATCAGGCTGATGCCCAGATTCTACAAGATTGTGGGTGGCTAAATGTGTTTTGTTGTTGTTTTTTGTTTAAGTAGCAGCAGAATAAGCCGATCTACTTTCACCAAGGTCGTCTTAAATCAACCTACTTATAGTGAAATTTGACAAGGTGCAGGGGACTGTCACATAGGGTTAGAATAGTCGATTTATGAAGCGTGCATCTAAGGATTTAGTGGCTCGTAGCGTGCTCAAGGTATAGCTCACAATGCGTGTCGATTGAAATTATTATATATAAAGGTGGGTCCGCATCAAGCATTGGTTTTTTAAACATTTCGCGCCTTCTAAAATCGGAGCTTGTTGTGTGTTGTTGTTGTAGCGATAAGGTTGCTCCCCGAAGGCTTTGGGGAGTGTTATCGATGCGATGGTCCTTTGCCGGATACAAATCCGGTACGCTCCGGTGCCATAGCACCATTAAGGTGCTAGCCCGACCATCTCGGGAACGATTTATGTGGCCACATTAAACCTTCAGGCCATTCCTCCCTCCCTACCTCCAAGTTCCATGAGGAGCTTGGGGTCGACAGAGCCTCGTCTGTTAGTGAAACAGGATTCGCCGCGGATAGGTGAGGTTGACAATTGGGTTTGGAGAAGCTATATGTTGCGCTGGCAACCTGACAGGTTGCGCTACACAGCCCCTTGAATCTGGTATTTTAGTCGCCTCTTACGACAGGCATACCTACCGCGGGTATATTCTGATCCCCTAACCCGCTGGGGTAAAATCGGCTGTTAAAATCGGAGCTCTGCATCGTTCCTGTGTTTTCGACTCCATATTTTGTTGGAAGTCGTGGTTGATGGGGCGGCGAAAGCGGAGCGGAGCCTAGTGCGATCGACTTAGATAATTAAAAGTAATCTCAGGTGGTTTGTCCATATCGAAATGAGATGACCGTGACTAAGGGTGCATTCAGGCTGAAGCCTCGATGCGAGCTGCGCGTAGACTTGACAAAATTCTTTTTCAGAACCGACAAACAGTGTGGGGCCATCTGGCTGGTTGTTTCGGATTGTGAAAAATTACAATACGGCTAGTTGCATAATTTAGATAAATTGCTTCCGAAAGCCTCGTGTGATCCCACTACATATTGTCCCATATTCTCTTAGAACTATACAAATTTAGTGAAAATAATAACGAGAAAGTGATTTCTATAATCAAATGAACTGTAAAATCAGACAGCTAAATATATAAATTTTGTTAAATCCTTAAAACAACAACAAAAACATGTTACCGCTCGTAATTGGGCTATAGAAAAACCACGCGACTAAAACAAATTTACGTTCTGATTGCAAAGCGCTCGAAAGCAGTGGGAGCAATGCCTGTGTGTTAATTTTGTTGTTTTACGGTGTATGTTTTTATCGCTCTAGTTATATTTACATTTAAATGAAGTCTTTTATATTTAATTAACGTTTTTCCGCTTTCCGCTGCTTTTTTTTTACATTTCATTCATTTCAACTTTTATTTCATTAACTTAAAACTGGTGCGCAGCGTAAATTTATAAAGACCCATGTCGCATGGCAGAATCGATGACGGAGGGGAGGTCTGACAAGGGAGGGTAAGAGGTTAAAGGAGGTGAAGGTTACAAGTAAATTGATGGTGTTGCATGAGTACCTAGAAATGTGGTGGTGTACTCGTGCAATATTGTGTGTAAATGTTTGAAGACAAGCAGCCTGTTGATGTGCCGTGATGTACTTCCATGCCTGCCTGCTGTTAGCCGCACAATTACAGAGTTACTTATACACAGATATCATTACATTTACACATACTACAGTTACCTTGGTCCTACGCAAACATGTACCCTTAAAGATGTGTTTATATACTACGTTTCTAGGACACTAGGTTTGGTTCGTCTTAAATTGGCTGTAGATAAAATAATGTGTGAATTCCACGCACGCCTGCAGTGAACTTTACTGACTGAACAAAGTCCGAACAAAAAATGCATAATTTAAATTCAAAGTGAACACTGTGTAGCCCAAATAGTTAGAACCTATGTTAAAAAAAATTTGGTATATATGAAAAACTCAAAGAAAAAGTATGCGCCCACGTTGGGCGCATCTAGTTATTTAAATGTTTGTTGGGCTTAAGCGAAGACGATGTGTGTCTTAATTGCGAGCCCTTGTTACCTCGCTAAGTTTGATGTATTTTGCTCACCAACTTTAGCTACAGTTAAATAAACAAATTCGGATCGATACCTATGGATGTAGGGAAAGAAAGGCCGAAAGAACATTTACTGTTAGTGGGAGTCTTTACTCGTCCCCTAAAGAACCTCTATAAAGATGTAGTTTCTGACTTTCGAAGATTTTGGAGAGTTTTATCGATGTTGATTATGTTTTGCCAGATTTCGAGCCAATATGTTCCGAATAATAACACCATTACGATACTAATGGAACCATTCATATCCTCACCTGCTATTTGAGTACGATTTGCCACGAGTAGGTGCGTTTGACAATTGGGTTGGAGAAACTATACATTGTGCTGTTATTTGCCTAAAAGGATTGGGGCACGCAAGCCCTTGAATCCCATATATAAATGTGGTCGCACAAGTCTCTGATTTAACTTATTTCCCTCTTATCTGTCTCCCTCCCTCTTACCGTCATCTTATTTGCAAATCCACGTCATCTTTAGAGTACCATGCTTTATCCAAAGTCAGCTATAGAATCGGTTTTTCCTTATACTGTGCGGTGGCTAATATCGTAGCTCTGTTTCTCCATTTAAAAATGATGTATGTTAAACGGGTAGGCAAGAAATCAATAGACTCTTTCAGTTGAAGAAACATTTCAAGTCCGCCTCAAAAATTCATTATGTTGATAAGGTCATGTATAATATCTATAACTTGGTTATATGGCGGGCCTATTTTAACAATCTTTGCGCATATTCATACCTCCTTTCAGGTTAGTTTGAGAAGGCGTGATTAGGAAATTCCCACACTTCCATTCGAAGACATTTTTATCTGTGTGACTGCTCTCAGTGAGTACGGGTAGCGGCACATTCGTCCAGTAGTCCTCTTTTTATTAGTCCTCAACGAACCCTTTTGTTTCTCTGATGAACTTAGTAGCAGTGAAAGATGCACCTTTCTAACCTCCGCTAGAATGTCGAAAACCGTGCGGCCGTAAATCTGAGCCGTCTTCTTTGCAGTGCTGAACAACAGCAGATAAAGTGATGCATCGACTAATCTTCCTCCTTTTCCGTCTGCAGAGGAAGCATCAACCCGGTTGGTCCCCAGAAATGTCCTTGTTTAATCCCATTTTCTTTGATTTTCCTCAGAAGATAACTTAGCGCTGGTAATACGGAGCCGTTCGCCTGGCTTGTCCATCTCAGAACTCTCTTGGCTATCTCATCTGCAAATCATTCTCTTCAATATCGCTGAGCCTAGGAAACCGCAAAAGGTGACAGCAGGGCTTGACGGCCACCGTGGTGTGGGATGGTAGCGTGATCCGCCTACCACACCGTATGCCCTGGGTTCACACCGCGGGCAAAGCAACATCAAAATTTTAGAAATAAGTTTTTCAATTAGAATAAAATTTTTCTAAGCGGGGTCGCCCCTCGGCAGTATTTGGCAAGCGCTCCGGGTGTATTTCTGCCATAAAAGCTCTCAGTGAAAACTCATCTGCCTTGCAGATGCCGTTCGGAGTCGCCATAAAACATATAGGTCCCGTCAGCCAATTTTTAGGGAAAATCAAGAGGAGCCGACGCAAATTGGAAGAGAAGCTCGGCCTTGCACCTCTTCAGAGGTTATCGCGCCTTACATTTATTTTTTTTTATTTTTAGCAGAGCTCGACACCTCCACACGGTATCCGATTTTTACAAATCAACACTACCCTAACAAATCGTTATGATCTTCAAAGACGTATAGAAATATTGTATACCTCTTACTCTATTTGAATGGGACATCTTTTTCGTGATATCCTTTCCTTTCTTTCTTTTCTTATCCTCTCAATCTGCTGCCCTCAACTAAGAAGTAATTTCAAAATGATTTGGTGGTTGTAACAAAATAATATAAGAATACCTTACAACGATCCCGAAGATGTTTCTTCAATCAAACTTTCAGGGAAAAATCGTGATGATTCAGAAACGTTTCCCAAATATATTCCGAAAAAAATGTCAATGACTTGACACTTTTCCTGGTTCCGAAATAAAATTATATGATACCAAAGGTAGTACTGAAGATAGTTCAAAATTAGTCCGGAATGGCTTGGAACCTATCCGAAACTTTGTCTAAGTTAATAGCAAAACAGTCAGTAAAAATTCAAATAATCCCAAAAAATTGCTGGTCTCAGCTTCCGGAATAAAACCTGGCGAAGGCTCAAAGGAGTCAAGTAGTCCCCAAAGAAACCCAATTGGAAATATTCACCTTTCCAAAATTGCTGAAAGTATAACAAATACTTAAAACATTCGCGTCGATGGATTGCTTAGATAAAAGCCTGATAGTGCAGTACACTCAGCTCAAAAATAGAGCGTTTTGCAACTTGTCATCATCATGATTAGTTTGCGCTTACCCGCCTAAGCGATTTTAGCCGTTTTGTGACAAGTCATCCAGCTATCCCTTTTTCACAATAACTGAAGTCAATTGGGAGCGCCAAAGGAAGTCAAGTCTTCATTTCCCCTGCCTCTCCCAACTCAGTGGAGATACCTCCCTTCACCCGCATCCAAACTGCGGTGTCGGCTGAAATACGGCATAAATGCGTAAAGCTCATACAGCTCATCATTATACCGCCTTCGGCGTCACGGGACAGGATCTTCCGGAGAACTTTTCTCTCGAACACTCGATTGCCATTTCATCTCCTCTCGACAACGTCCATTATTTCGAGCCATATATTAGGACAGGTATGATAGAGCGTGATATTTGTTCGCCGAGAGAGGATTTACTTTTCAATTTGCCTACTCAATCCAAAGAAGCATTTGTTGACAAGAGTAATTCTCAGTTTGATTTCTAAGCTGATATTGTTTCTACTGTAATTTTAGTTCCCAAAATAGATGAAATCTTCACAGTCTCGAATTTATGTCCATCAATAGTGACTGCTGCGCTTTTCCACTCGAAATTATTATACGGTAGTTTCTGCCTCTCATCACCTGGCGCATGCACGATCTGAGTGACCCCAAGTAAGAACGCAAAGACTGACTGAAAGACTAACGACTGATGATTGTATTTAAACTGGATAACGGTGTTTTATACGCAACAGGAAATGATTGTGGATGCGGTTTTTGCACGCTTGTGTGAGTTGCTGCTTTTTGCTATGAATGCTTGAATGCTTCATTTAAATTAATAATCAAAGGAACGAAGAAAATTTGCAGGCAAATAATTTGCTTTATTTTTATTTTTTATTTTATTGCTCGCCTTACTTCGTTAACATTTAACAGTTATTTACGTAATAAGATTGTATGTATGTGTGTATGTGTCGGAGGGTAATATTATTTAAGCCACTCGCAACACGTTCTTGGAAAGTCCCTTCATTAGTGCCTTTCATCATCAGCATAAATAACTGTAAAAAACGAATGCCACGGTTCAAGTTTGTAAAGCGCGCTGCCAATAAAAAATGAGCGAACGTAAAGGTCAAACGAAGGCAATTAAGCGAAATTTGCGACTTAGGCATTTATTGCATTAGAATAATTGTTGGATGTGTCTCATAAGGCATGATGGCATGGAAGCTGATTTTAAAGCTCAAATTGGCATGTAAAGTGTGTGGAGATATAAGTGCAAGTACGACACACATACATACATTCCTAAGACAATAGCGTGCATTTATGAATGCGCGGATTTCTCAATGTTTAAAGTTGATGCAATCAAAATTCTATGCAGCACAGGCATATTAGCAATATTTAGCATTACACACACAGCCTCATACCCATACACACACATACTCCAGCTTTTTACGAACCACCTCTACTAACTATAATCAAGCCTTTGAGAATGGCGTCTAGTAATGGAATGAGGCCAAATTGCAATTGGCTAGCATCATTGCAGCGAGGTAAATAGCATTATCGAGCTTATGCAGAGTGTGGGTGGAGAGTGCCAAACTTATTGGCACAAACATTAAACAGTTCACAAGTGGCTAATAACACTTTGACTTGGGTGTTCATAAAGCAAAACCAGAAAATCATAGCCAAATACCTCAAAAGCCGTACAACTTGCACACGACTCCTTCCCCATATCCTGCAGCTGCTTAAGCCGCATTCGTGCTTCTGTTGTGGCCTCAGCTGTGGCAACAGCAAACATGATAAATTTAGTATATGAATGTAGCAAATTAAGCCAGATTGTTGCACGAGACTATACCAATTTGATTAAGTCGCATGCTGCAGTAATGCAATTGGTACAGTTAAGTGGTAGAGGAACTACTTTCATACGAACTACACCTTTTACCACAGTGTTTTAGAAGAAAACGTATCGATTTTTGAAAGCATCACTTTCATTTCAGAAGTTTAGGTTAGGTTAGGCTTAGGTTAGGTTGACATGACTGGTTCATGAGGAATGTACACAGACCGTATGAGTCCATACTGTTACGCGAAGTTTCTTTAACGGACCATACTGAAAACCCCTATCCAAAAACAAAACCTGTTATAAAATAACTTCTCCCTCTTGTCAAATACAAGAAGCTTTGTAGGACATATGCCACTTGCTGCTTCTAGATGTGATAGATGTATCCCTCCTAATACCAGGAGTCATAGCCGCGCGATCGCAGGGCACGAGCACAAAACATGCTCGACCGTTTGCTATTCCAACCCACATTTCTTCTATCTGCTATCACTAACTGGGCCTAATTTGAAAGCATGGGACACCAAACAGTGTTCAATCAGAATACCATTCAAGAGCCTAAAGTTCCCTCATTTCAATGTTATGAGTAACTTTGTTAGTCTTAGGTTGTACACATGATCTTCGACACTTAACAGCCCCGCGCTTGCGTCCACGCCTTTTCCACTTGGTCGAGCATGTGCAGCTCTTAATCTCGCCCAATCTGATGGGGCCATCTACGGAGTAAGCCGCGAGCGACAGGCCCTATTTAGCTTGCTCGTGCGCTTTTTAATGTCCATCTATTCCCATATGCCCAGGGTCCCAATATTGTTATGGGGCCTT
>JARSSU010018148.1:0-11915 GCA_029619165.1 Eurosta solidaginis | reverse complement strand
TCATACTCTTGTCAGTGTGTCACGTGCAAGGGATGGTTGCATCGGACAGGTTGCTCTGGGCTTGATCCAAAACCCGACGGCCTCGTAACTTATACAAATCTTTTGTGGCTTCTGTTGTTCACGCCCTCATTACATTATGAGAAAATACGGCACCTGAGAACACAGCCGTATGAAGCTGAAAAGCACAAGCAGGTTCTGAGTGAACTCCACAAACAGGCGTCGGACCTCTATGCCAGGAATTGCCCGGTGAATCCTGTACTCAAAGAAAAAAACTAGCAGAGTAGGAACGCACTCTCCCTAAGGAAACGGGAGTCACTCTAGCCCAACTTCGATCTGGATACTGTAACAGGTTAAACTCTTACCTATCCAGAATCAACCCCGACATACAAAACATATGTCCTGCTTATAATGTGTCCCCACATGACACCAACCATCTCTTTAGCTGTATTGTGGAATCAACGCCTCTAACACTCCTCTCATTATGGTCCACCCCTGTTGAAACTTTCTGTTTCCTTGGACTCCCGTTAGAGGACATTGATGACAATTTGTGATCTGTCGCACCTATTGGATGGGGCGAAGCAGTGCTACATGCTACAAGAAGAGCAGGCGGACAACCCGGAAAGAGAGGCAGGAACTGCATGACCCATCGATCCCGAGCCGTTCCTGCCAGTTGGCTCACAGGGGCATTTATTAGGAGAAGGGGGAAAAAGAGAGAAGAACACTGGAGCAATACGCCAGGTTTGAGACAATCTAAGTTACTGTTGGGAAGTTATAGCACAAGTCGCTACAGGGCAATAATAGACCTATCAAAAGATAACCGAAGAATCCCAAGAGCTTTCTTACAGGGCATTATGGACTGAGCAGCCGTATGCATAAAGTGGGCATACTATCGAATAACACATGCCGATTTTGTGATCGATCATCAGACGGCGGACCATATCCTCCAAGAATACGAAGCAATCTCAAAACGTAGGGCTAAGTTTATGGGCTCACCATGGCCAGTGCATTCTCACATTTAATCCCTCAAGCCAAGAACTCTGCTAGGGTTCATCAAAGAAGTCGGCTACGATGAGGTGCTGTGAAGGAGATGTGCAAGTCACTGTGCAATCCTCAATAAATTATCTATCTACGTTCCGGTAACAAGCACCATTGAGGTACTAACCCGACCATCTCCGGACCTATTGATATGACTACATTGAACCTTCTAGGGATTGAATATTAATAATGACCGCAATGCGAAAGTCTGCTAAAATTTACCATTCTCCATGGAATGCTACATATATAACTTCCCACGTTTTGAATCAGTAATGAAAAGAGCAAAATTTACTAAAATTTTAACTGGTTGTGGGTAAGGTGTTGATGTCCTCTCTTAACGCAATGTAATGGCAACGGCGACGCAGGGAAAACAATAAAAATCCTATAAATCTACTGATCATAATTAATTAATCCCTCCCTTTCTATGCAGTGTATGCATACATACATATGGGTTTTGTTCCCAAACGCTATTTAAAGAAATCAATTGGTATTTACATGAACTTCGAACTCTTTGGTATTTGCCTTCTTCAGTTGATTATCAACAAAAGCATGACAAATTATCACTAACAAATTCATACATGTTGTTTATATATTTAATATGGTAGGCAATTTATTTACCCTTTCTGGTGCGATGATCCTGGACAATCGGGCCTGACTAGACGAGATTTATTTTGCTTTAACATAGAGTGCTTAACGCGAACCATATCATGTTAGGGCACAATTTCGATTATGCAACCAATCAAAGAAATGTCGTGCTTGTAATACTGCTATGATAGCAGCAGCAGCTCCCGGTGGCGGCACATAAACAACAGTTGCATGCGGATCAGTTGCATTTTTTGCTTCGGCTACCTATTCAATTTTAATTCACATTACATTATCTACTATTGCAATTTTTAATCAATACAAATCAATATAAATTACCGAAGCAAATACTGGCAAACCAAGATGCGTAGTTCCACCCTTTTTTGGGAAAATACATCCAACCAATTTTGTACCGTATTCCAAAGCATGTTGGTTGTGGAAAGTACCTTGTTTACCGGTAAATCCTTGGCAAATGACACGTGAATCTGCATTTAATTGTAGGTTTCTTGTTGTTTTGGCATATCCTGAGCTGAATCGCACCCCGGCAGAGATGATATATATTAGAATAATATAACATTTTTTTTATTATTTAAAAATACACATACGTATGAATGAAAAGCAGAGAGTAAATAATGTTGCTTTGGTTGTAGCGATAAGGACACTCCCCGGGAGCGATTTAGTATGGCCACCTGAAACCTTCTAGGCCATCCCGTCGATTCTATACAACTTTCAGATTCTAAAAACGGATCTCGACACGCGTCTTTTGATACCACCTTTGTTTAGGTTGTGCACTGTCTTGAAAACGTTACCTTTTTTAGTTTTGGAAATCGAATCTTCCAATTCCAATTGGTGGCAAGAGGACTTGGCTGCCTCTAGTTATTGCGCCAGGTTAATTTAGAAGTGCCTAAACAGCTAACACACGTCACACCTAAAAGTCCTTAGCACAAGCACTTTTTTAGTTTATTAGTTTAATTACCACAATTATAGTTTTTCATCGTTTTAAAATGTTTCCCGGAATAATTTATAAATTGTCGTATTAAGATGACACTGTCATTTCGGTGACAGCAAGAAACGTCGATGTGTTAGTGGGGAGCGAAAAAAGCTTTGAATGTGTGGGTGAACTAGTTACCTCCGTCTTGTAGGGCAGATGTGAAATCTTCAGACTTTTTGATTTAGGAGATTCACCAGATCCACTTTTCGTGGACTCGCAGGAAATTGAAAAAGGCGTTTTCACAGCTAGGTGCATTGTTAATTCCAGTAACCCAATAATTATAGTCATTAACACCACGGATGATGTCAAGTATGTGAAAAGAAACAGTATTCGGAAAGAAAAACTTTCAAATTATAATGTTTATACAATTAACATGACAGAAACAGAAGCCAGACGTACGAAAAAACTAATTTCGATTTTAAAAAATCAAACACCTCAATATGCTCAAAGTAAATTAATTGACCTTTGCATAGATTATGCCGACATTTTCGCTATTGACACGGACAAAATGACTTTAAACAACTTCTACGAGCAAAAATTAAGATTGACAGACAACGAGCCGGTATATGTTAAAAATTATCGATTGCCATACTATCAACGCGAAGAAATAAACCGTCAAGTAATTAAACTGTTAGACAACGATTTGATTGAACCAAGTTACTCCAATTACAATAGTGCTTTGATTGTAGTCACAAAAAAGGATACTAATGGCCAAAAAGCTTATCGTATGTGCGTAGATTTTCGCGCAGTAAACAAAAAACTCATTGCTGATAAATTTCCACTAGCTAGGGTTGACGATATTTTAGATAATCTCGGTAGAGCAAAGTATTTTTCGACATTAGATCTTTTTTCGGGATTTCATTAAATCCCCTTGCATCCTGACTCACGTGACATTACCTCTTTCAGCACTGACCGAGGTGCATTTACATGGAAAGTGCTTCCATTCGGTTTAAATATAGCACCAAATTCATTCTCACGAATGATGACAATAGCCTTTGCGGGTATAACACCCAATGTCGCATTTTTGTACGTCGACGATATTATCGTCATGGGTTGTAGTGAAGCACACCATATTAAAAATCTTTCAAAAGTTTTCAATACTTGTAGGTCTTTCAATCTCAAGCTTAACCCAAATAAATGCAACTTTTTACGACCAGAAGTTACATTTTTAGGTCATAAATGTTCAGCCAAAGGTTTGTTGCCAGACGACTCCAAACTAAACGCAATTAAAAAGTATACAAAACCGACTGATGAAGACGCGGTACGACGATTTGTCGCGTTTGCAAACTATTACAGAAGGTTTATACCAAATTTTGCGTCTCTGGCAGCGCTTCTAAGCCGATTAAGCAGAAAAAGAGTTGAATTTGTATGGGATGTAGAGTGCGAAAGGGCATTTTTATGTTTGAAAGCAGCATTACTTTCACCAAAATTACTTCAATATCCATATTTTACAAAACAATTCATTATTACGGTTGATGCTTCGACAACTGGATGTGGCGCTATTTTGAGTCAAGAACAGCAAGGCGGTGATTTACCAATTTGTTTCGCTTCTTAAGCATTTAATAAAGCAGAGCAGAAAAAACCGATTATAGAGTTGGAACTCTTAGCTATTTACTTTGTAATAAAGCAGTTACCTTTATAGCACCCATTTTATTGTAAAGTCAGATCATAGACCTCTACTATACCTACTCAACATGAAAGACCCCTCTTCAAAACTTTCGAGAATAAGGCTAGAACTAGCTGAATATAATTTCACTATTGCATATATTAAGGGTAAATCAAACGTTGGTGCTGATGCACTATCGCGTATTACAATCGATGAGATTAAGGAATCGAACAAACAAATTTTAGCAGTACAGACAAGATCAATGACAAAACGGCAAAACGACAATAACCTTCCTAGGAAAACAGACAAACATTTTTTTCTAGGCTTGAATCAGAAGCCGGCAAACGCAAAATTAAGCAGATTGAATGGTCTAAAAACGATACTTTATTCAAACATTATACTATTACAAATTTCAAACATATTGGAAATAAGATTTTAAAATCATTAGAAATTATTCTAACAGATCCAGTGGAGACAGTAACAGACGAGGATACAAAACTAAAACTAATGAAAATTTACCATAACGATCCAATTTCAGGTGGACGTTGCGAAATGAAAAAACTTTACGCAAAATTCGAACAAAATTTTATTGGAAGAACATGACTTGTGATATAGCGAAATATATCAAAAGTTGTAATGATTGTCTTTTAAACAAGGTTAAACCAAAAACGAAAGAAAAACTCGTTTTAACACCAACTCCTTGTAAACCATTTAATCTACTAGTTATAGATACAACAGGACCTCTCCCTGAGTCCAAACACGGTAACAAGTTCGCAGTTATCATGATTTGCGACGTGACCAAATATCTGGTAACAGTTGCTATACCAGACAAATCAGCAAAAACAATTGTTTCAGCCATTTTCGAAACGTTTATTTTAACCTACGGCGTACTGAACGCCATAAAATCAGATTTAGGTACAGAATTTAAAAATTAATTATTTGAAGAACTAACTAAACTTTTAAATATTAAACATAATTTTTCAACTGCATATCATCACGAAACTGTTGGTACAATTGAACGTAATCATAGAGTTGTTAATGAATACTTACGTGCATATTTAAACAACACATTTTAAGATTGGGATTTTTACTTAAAATACTTTACTTTCCTACAAAATACAACAACTAGCACATTTTTCGACGACAAATTTTCTCCCTTCGAGTTAGTATTTGGTAAAAAGGCAACTTTGCCTCATGAATTGCGAAAGGAAAAAATTTACCCACTTTATAATGCCGAAAACTATGCTAAGGAGATTAAATTTAGAATGCAAAAAACACATGAAATGGCAAAAAATTTAATAATGAAAAATAAAATACAATCCAAAACGTTTTATGATAGAACGGCACGATCATTAGCTATTAAAATAGGCGATAAAGTTCTTTAACAAAAAGAACCACGGCATAAACATGAAAATATATACCAGGGTTCTTTTGTTGTAATTAAAATTAACAACCCTAATGTTACAATTCTTGATGAAACAACAAAAAAAGAAAAGAATGTACATAAAAATAGAATAAACAAAATAAATTAATAAATACAGTAATATTATATTCATATGTACATACAATTTATTTACAAACAGCCAAGAAGGCAGAACAAAACAAATACAATTTTAAATTTCGAAAAAATACAAATACAAATTTCGGTATTAGCGTAAAATGTAAAATGTAAAACAAAAACTATTTACTAATATAAATTAATTAATTAAAGGAAATTAGAATTCAAAATTGAACTGCATTATATATAAAAACACAAAAAAAACATAAAAAAAGAAAATATTAACGTAATTCTAACTTTTAATTTATCTTACAACAAATATAAAATTGCTCCGGATGAACGAATTTCAAAAAGGAAGGCACGCCCTAATATTTTCGTTCATCCGAACCAATTAATAGAATACAAAAGAAGAATATGGCACACGTGTTTAATTTGCCAAATTCTTCTTTTGAAAAGGAAGGGTGATATAAGGAACATAAGCATTAGAGCAATGTATTATAAGGTATTCTATGTGGTTGGGCATTGAGTTGTATGTGACAGGCGCGTGCAGGTGGCAACGCGCATGTCAAATACAACTGCGGCCCACGTCAATGACAGAAAAATTAGACATAATATATTTGATACTGAGCTGGCCAGACGTGCCTAATTGGAAAATCGTGGTTTAATTTAATTAATTCTAAAGTGTGGCGAAAACAACCGCCACGATAGTAACAAGTGGTTAATACTATTTTCCACACACGGCTTATTGAAAAATAAAGGCAGTTTTCTACATTAAGGCGCTTATTGAGCTCAATCTTCCCTACAAAATTCGAATCTATAATTATTTCTGTTTAGGTCCGAGACCTAAATATTTCGGCCCACCCTCGTAAATCAATCCGCATACCTGTGTCTGCCTGTATACCAATAGTTTCGCTTATATATGTATATATGCACTAACACAAACACGAATTTCCTTGTCCTTCCGAAGCCAAAAATTTAACAACAAATCGAATTACAGTCCACAACAAACAACAGCAATTCAACAATAGCCCAATTTGGAAAGCACTCAAAGCGACCGAAGGAAAAAATACATTGGTAGAAGCATCTGGAGCCATCTAGCTGAGAAGAAAGTGGAAAAGTAACCCCAAGGCAATTAGCACCGCAGAGCACAACCACACGGCAATTGCGAGAAATCACAACAATTTTACAACGAACTTATAAGGTTCGTGGTTTCTTAAATTCGGGCACGTGTATGATTCCCTTTTTGATTAAAAAATTAGATATAATAAAGTGGCAAGTTATTATTTAACGCGTACAGTGACTTTTGTACACTTCCCTTGACGCTCAATAACAGCGGTGATCACATATTGTGCATTACGCGCACACACACACATACTCAAAACAATTTTCTTAAAATCCTCACAAGTGACAAGATCCTCCGGTCACAGTATTGGTACGGGTTAACATAACCCCAAAAATCGAAAATCACTTCACCGCTGCTGCAACACATTTGCAGAAATAATTTTTAGTTAGTGGAAAGCCATCTTATTGGCATTAATTCACAACTGAAACTTTATTTGACATCGCACGGTCACACAGCGAAGCAAACAAAAGTCACTTAACAGCATAATAGTTGAAAGTTCTTCTAGCTATCCACATATATACACATATATACACTCTACACTTATTGTTGTTTTGGGCGGGAAAGTTCGGAATATTTTTTTTTAATACAAACTCGCTATTCATATTGCCGGAATATACGTCGTAATTCCGGCACAGTCCACAAATTCGTACGTAGCGGCGAGTGTATTTGCAACTCAAGGAACACCTTAAAAATTACTAGCGCTGACGTACAACAACCACAAATACACGAAGTGAAACGTAACGTGCAACGACACTACAGCTGCCAAAACCTTTGCAGGACTCATTTTCGGCATTTTGTCAACCACACTTTCTTCACACATTGTCCACTGGTTGGCCAGTTCTGCTACTTTCACACGGTTTTTTAATAAACTTTGCGCACAAGTGGAAAAATACTCTGTAAATTTTCCGTCATAATTAACTGGTCGGTTCTTTCAAACTAAGTAGCAGTTGTGCCACAGTCCATAGGAGGGTGTTGCACTTTAATCACCTTTGACACATTACACAAATATCACTTGGGTTCGTGCACACACCCATTTACCTATATTAGTTACGTAGGGTGGCACGATTGTAATAACACTTCCGCGACACAGCGAGTGTAGCAACTCTCAATCCCTAGGATATTGATCAGTCACCTCATTCACGACTCTCTGCAAAGGCAAATTTCATTAAATACTTTGTGTTTAATAATTTCGTTTTCCATTTAATAAGAAAATGGAGAGCTATATCCGCCAGGCATATGCAGTGGCAGAATTTGAGGTAGATTATAATGCCATGCCCACAACTGAGCACAGTAAACACTCCTTAAAACTTCAAACGGAGGAACTAAAAGCCTTGTGGGAAAAGACAAAACGGGCATACGACGATCTTCTGAGTTCATCAGACCTCGAAACAAAGGACATATCAGCAGTTAAAAAGAAACATAAAGCCACTTATTTCAGTTTCTTAAAATTCCAAGCGGCAATAAATGAGCTAGCTGAAAAAATAGAAAAGTTAGAGAAAGAAACAGATTCCGTTGGTCGCGAATATAGCGTACGCCTGCCTCCTTGTGACACAGATGTCTTTAAAGGAGATTATATTTCCTGGCCGTCCTTCAGGGACATGTTCAGCGCCATATACATACTTAACAAACGCCTTACCCCAGTCGAAAAGTTGTATCACCTCAACCAAAAGACACAAGGGGAAGCGAAAGAAATAGTGCGACGATGTCCACAAACTAATGATGGGTTCCAAACAGCTTGGAAGAATCTATGCGATCGCTATGAAAACAAGCGTATCTTGGTAAATGCACAATTGAAAATTTTGTTTAATTTAAATGCAATTGACAGCGAATGCGGTAGCTCGATCAAAAAACTGCAACGAGATATAAACAATTGCATCTCAGCGCTTCAGTGTCATCAAATCGACATATCCAACTGGGATGCAATCTTAACATATTTATGCTCCACTAAACTGCCTGAAACTACATTGGCTTTGTGGGAACAAACAATAGAAAACAAAACTGAAATCTCGAAATGGGTTGATATGGACAAATTCCTGACGAATAGATTCCAAACATTGGAAACCGTCACAGGGCTGAAAGGAAAGCCCCCTAAAAATCCATCCTCTCGATCAAGCGCGGAAACGCCATCGAAAAAGCTGACCTTTCAGACTAGTGTAGCCAAACCAACATGCAAGATGTGCAAAAGTGCGGCACACAGAATCGCAAAGTGTGAGAAATTCTTACGCCTGACCCCAAGCAGTCGCATTGAACATGTGAAGAGCATACGAGGGTGCTTGAATTGCCTATCCGCTGGACATACTGTTTCTAAATGTTCCCAGCACATATCGTTGTAGGACGTGTCAGTCAAGACACCACTCACTACTCCACCTTCCAATTCAACCCCAAACAAACGAGCCACGTGATTCAGCTGACAACGGTCCATCTACATCCAGACAGGCCCAAGCTAGGCGCGAAACTGAAACAATAAACACTCGGGTTAATAACGTAAATTCATGTTTCGCAAATTCAAGCAAGGGAATACTACTAGGCACAGCGAGAGTCAATATACAACATAATGGAGTTAGCTTCTCAGCAAGAGCGTTAATAGATTCGGGATCAGAATGCTCATTCATATCCGAGGTACAAGAAATAACAAAATTAAATGAGCTGTTATATTAACGCACGAAAAGAGATAAGTACATTTTATCTTAGCTATCAAAAAATTTAATTCCACGTGTTGTCACGGAAAAATTTTTAACGGGTAAAATAAGCTTTTTTTTGTATTTGTGATCCTGAAAAAATTAGAGTTTTTTGATATCCCATTTGACAATCTTGAGTAAGTTTTCGGTGAAAATCATAAATTAAACCTTTACCATGTAAAATACCCCAAAGTTATTCCGAAATGCCCAAATTTGATTTTGAGGATGATGGCATCTATGGTCAATGTTATAAAAAATGCACATTTTCACGCGCTCTCAGAGAGCGAGAAGTTTCATATCATGTCATCATTGATTTCGATGACAGCAAAAAACGTCGATGTGTTAGTGGAGAGCGAAAAAAGCTTTGAATGTGTGGGTGAACTAGTTACCTCCGTCTTGTAGGGTTATTGTACCATGGTATCGACTATACATATTTTGGGAATGCACCAATCAAACAAATAAGATAGCGCATTCACAAGTTCAAAATTGCTTCGTTCTGCGCAACTCCGTCACACTTGACTGTTTGAGCGAATGAAAGAAAGAGAGAAAAAAACAAGAGCTAAAAAAACGACGTAAAATTGCCCATAAAAAACAGCTGATCTTTTGTTTACATGCGCCATGCTTAAGGGCGAATTAATGGTGACTTATAACCATAAAGCCATAACCAAATAAAACAGCTGATCGAACTTGCCTTAAGGAAATCAATGTAAGCGAGTTAGCGTTATGGTATGGCACCATTAATCGATTACATTGATTTCCATGAGGTAGGTTCGATCAGCTGTTTTATCTGGTTATGGCCATTGTGAATGATGACTAAGTGTGATATCTTCAGCCCAATTCTAAACGAAAATTCCGTGCGAGTTTCCGGTTATGGGAGACAAGTAGGTATTATGAATGTGAGGGAGAGGGAGATTTCTTTGCCATATCATAATAGTTTTTTTCAATAGTTAAATTAAAGGGAATGCATCAAAATAGTTAAAGGAAATTCGTTCTTTTAAGAAAGAACACTTATTTGTACAAATTTGTGCTAAAATATGTATTTACATTCTACCACAATATTCTCACTGTTAATACAACAACAACAACCACAATATTCTTTATTTTAAGTCGAAAAGTATATCATAAGCAACGGAAGAGCTCTTTGTATATTTGATGCAGCCATCCAGAGATTGCGCAAGGATTTTTTAAGAAGGCTTAAATAGATTTTGGCATATGGCGAAAGGCGAACTCAACTCGACGTGGCCGCCAGAAAATTGCTTTGTAGAATGAAAACAGGCAACTCCGGCGGATTTGTGTTATCCCGCCGCCTTCTTCTTATGCTCCTCTGTTGATGTTGCTGTAGCACTAATTCATTACTCATTTCAGTGAGTCAAACAAATTCGCAACAATAATTAAACTTTTCAATTTTTTAAACAAAATAAGAAATGCGCAACGAAATTTCAATTGACAAAACAGCTGAATTCGAAAATTCGAAATTCCTATTCCCCAATTATTCTTCTCCCTAGGAGAAAAGAATTGGAGGAATTTTTCCGCGGGAATAAAAAAATCCGCGAGAACAAAATTCCGCGAGAATATTTAGAATTGGTCTGCTTATCTGTCAACTGCCTGACAGGGTGTTCAATGTGGCGGCGCCTATCTTCAGCGGGCGATAGAAAGAGATACAGAATGAGACAGCGATAGTCAATTACAAATCAGGTGATCCAATCACTTTGGAATTTTGACGTCTATGCAGAAGATATCACACTTGGTTATCATTCACAATGGTTATGGCTTTATGGTTATAAGTCACCATTAATTCGCCCTTAAATATTGTGTTAAGGTAAGGCCACATTAGGCTGAACTACGCAGCACTGCACTGCACTAAAAATATTCCTTGCATGTATTCTTATGAGGCAATTCACACCTAGCGTCAGCAGCATTGCGCGACTCGGCACAGTGCGGCAAATTTGATCAACTAGGCAAAAAAGCCGCGTTGGGAAGTGTCGCGCAGTGCTGCTGCCGCTAGGTGTGAATTGCCTCATAAGAATACATGCAATGAATTTTGCCCATCTTTTTTCAATCTGGGCAAAAGAGTGTGAAACTCTCCTTCCTCATATCTTGAGGATGAGATGTCTTGGACCAATAGCCACGACCTTTTTCTTTTCCTTTCCTCTTTTTCGCACAAAAATGAAATAATTACACCTTCAAAAACTGTGTCGTCCATTTTGCAAACAAAAATAAACACAAATTTTTGCCGCAATGTGTCGCTCGATTGCCGCTTAATGTGAATTGCCAAAATATGTCGCTCTGTGAGGCGCCACTGCCACTACGTGTCGCGCAACGTAATGTGCGCGTACCTTTATGATTTCTGTTGGCAAACGTATCAAAAATATCGATAATTACCTGTATTTACTAGTATCATT
>JARSSU010018146.1:0-17621 GCA_029619165.1 Eurosta solidaginis | reverse complement strand
AAAATTAAACGCGTGGGGTGAAATAGGCTAAGTTCCTTTAGCAAATTTCTTCGTTTTTAACTAAAAGGTCGTGTTTTCTGAATTATGACACTATTGACGTA
Source organism: Eurosta solidaginis (assembly GCA_029619165.1). NCBI lineage: Eukaryota > Metazoa > Arthropoda > Insecta > Diptera > Tephritidae > Eurosta > Eurosta solidaginis. The sequence continues at coordinate 17,520 of JARSSU010018146.1, read as the reverse complement.
AATGGGCGATATATGTATATGGGTGATATAGGCCTACTGGGGAACCGAGCTCCCAAAACTAACTTCGGTAGCGCGCCAACGGGGACCTTCCGGGTGGTGTGGAAAACCCTATTTTTCAATTCAATTTCAAGTAATTTCACCATAATTATATGTCAATCTCATTTGATTTTACATAATTTTTATATTTTTGTTTAAGGAGCTCCATACCAAAACGTTATAATTACAAGTTTGGAAAAAATTTAAGAAAATACAATCAAAAAGTACAAAGTCTTAGATCGAATTCAAAATTTTAAAGAAAAATTAAGTAAGTTAGACCAGTTTGCTATATTTCCAACACTTGATGCATAGACTGAGTTGAAAAAAATACACGTTGGTCGAATTTCGACCACAGGCTATACTATTTGTTATTATTATGCGCCTCACAAGCATTTATAATACTAAACGAATGAAATGGCATTTCCTCTGCTCTTTGAATGAACATCTAATGTCATTATCTATTTTCCTATTTGTATTTTTATTTCATATTGTAATACTCTAGAAATTGTAAATATTTACGAGAAAATAAAGATTATACAATACAATACAAATACAAAACCCCCGCTGAGGTTCGGTGGCCCTCCTTAGCTTGATTTCTAGCTCCCTTAAAGAATAATGTTCGCCAACATCTCATGCATCATCATCTTCTCTTCCAATTCGCGTCGTGCTCCTTTTAAATTTTCCCACCAATTGGCGGGACGGGACCTACATGTTTTTGTCGACTCCGAACGGCATCTGCAAGGAAGATGAGTTTTCACTAAGAGCTTTTCATGGCAAAAATACACGCAGAGTGCTTGCCAAACACTGCAGAACGGCAAGTTATATTTTTTTGTCAATTTTTTAAATTAGATCTGAGTTAAAAACAAACATTTCCGGTCTGCAAGTGAGCCTAAGATTGTCAAATTGAATATGTATATGTATATACAATAAAGTTTTCTGGAATACCGCAGTCCACATGACCGCTTGCCAATTTCATCAATTGGATAGCTATAAAAAAACGTCTCGGTTCTATAATGCACAATCCTTCATTGATCGATCCCAAAACCTACCTTTGTTGGTTTCAACTGCTTAAACTGTTGTTGTCAACAATTTTTGTCGACACGTCTATTGTTTCATTTCTTTTTTTGTTTTTTATCTGCCGTTTTACTGTTGTTAATATGAGCTTCAAATTAAAACTAAGTATCGCATACAAGTTTTTTTGTGAGTTTTTGCCGTATTCAAATTGGTTTACAGTGCTTGAATATTTGATTATTCTGCTGAAAATACTGAATTGCATACTTCGGTAATTTATGAAGGTTAAATTGCATTCAACGTGCTTATTAGAGCACTCGTATTCTAAGATATACTATCTACATACATACATACATATATCTACGACTTGTGCACTTGTAGGTACATAATTGTATATATGTATATGTGTATGTATGATTTTGTGGGAAAAATGTATGCATTTTTTGGCAGCACTAAATGAAAGGTGATCTTGCAACGTGACACAAACGCTTCGTGGAGGCGATCTTAAGTTGCACGCAAAATTATGGAATAACGACGAAAAATTACCGAAATAATAATAACATAAAATTTCGCAATTTGAGTAGTTTTAGTGTACGTTTGTTTAGACAAATGAAATAGCTTGTGGGATGTTTTAAAATTTTAAAATAAATCCTACAAGAAAATTGAGAAAAAAAACTACGGTATAATATTCTAACGTGAATTTGAACAATTTGATAGCCATTAATAAATTTGGTCTGGAGTAACCCTGTTTCAGCGTTGTGCCATCACCAGTGATATATTTGATGTGTAGACAACTTTAGAAGGGAATGGAAAGGAAGGAAATATTAGACGAAACAGGACGGCGTGTTATGCATTTGTTATCGAAATGTTAACACTTTTGTCAATGTTGTCCAATTCTTATCGACGAGTTATCGGCTTGTTATAGGTGTGTTATCGACAAGATATAGAAGCGCTATCAATTTGTTATCGGTGCGTTTCAAATTTGTTATCGATAAAAACGGTTGACGATGATTTATTGATTTTTTATCGACGAATTATCGGATGTTATTGATAACTTTTTGTTTTTGAAAAGTTATCGATTTGTTATCGACATATTATCGAAAAAAAAGATTATTTATCGATATACATTTATTATTGTGGATCACCGACATATATCCCGACGTATAAAGCTTGTTCGGGTAGGAAAGAGATGAGCTTATTTCTCAAACTAAACAAATCAGCTCGGCTAGGTCATTACTAGGCATTATGCTACTCCACCGATTTGTTGACAATGGCTTATACCGACAAGTTCTCTCTACAGATGGAAAAAGAGGCAAAATTAACACTTTTTTCGCCTATGTCCAAGACTGCAAATAAGATGTGTCATATTTATGTGCGCAGGGTGACTCGTTAGTCTGACGGGTGTAAGGAAGGTGCTTCCTTCGCTCCTACTTAAGTTTATATGGGAAAACAAACGTGTACACTTTTCGAGGTCGTTTGCAATGGGACAAAAATTACTCCGAATGGAGGGGTGGGCAGTAACCATTTGCGCCCTATCCACCTTAACTAACCTTACCATGCTTTAGCAATGCAGACATGTTTTCAGTAAAACGTGGGTTCTTTCTTAGCCAGAGCAATCTTATGAATCTGAATGATCAGACAAATTATCATCTATGCATCTGTGGCTTAGAGAAGCGAGCTCTCAGCAAAAGTGTAGAAAATAAGCTTGTTAAGTTTCAAAGAACGACCAATGTGTGCTGCAAGGGAGCTTTATTTCCAATAGTATGTAACTCCTATGCTCACTTAGGTCTTTAGATGTGGAGAGGCCCGTAACATCGATAAGATTTAACGGAACGAGTTGTGGTATAATATGGAGTGGGACGAGATTGATATTGTGATTGTATCTTCTGATAAGTTACTTAATGTTCAGTTCCCAGTATTGAGCGAGGCATTACACAATCCAGGACCCTTACTAGTGGCTAATCATATATATTTGAGTCCAAAGATGTAAGTTGCAAAAAACGCTGAAAAGCAAATAATTATCTGCGATCTTACGATGCATTTGGGGATGTTGGAGCTAAAAAGACCTCAGTTTCAGCACGTCCCATTACATATATGTAGGTATATGGATGTGGTCAAATGTAGACAACTTGTTATACCCAGCTGACCTTGTAAACAGGGTATTATAACGTTGATTGGATATTTAGTTGTACAGGTGTAATGAAATCGAGATACTTAAATATAGATTTCCATATATAAAAATCATCAGTATTGAAAAAAACTTCGGTTAAGCGTTGTCCGTCCGTCTGTCCGTCCGCTAAGACGATAGTTTGAGCAAATATTGAGATATCTTCACCGAATTTGGTATACGGGCTAATCTGGACACAGAATAGATTGGTATTGAAAATCAGCGAAATCGGCAACCACGCCCACTTTTTCGATATCGAAAATTTAGAAAAATGGAAAGAATGAGATAATCCAAAAACGAATACCTCTAAGCTAATGGAATTTGTAGGTGGATTAGTTTTATGTTGCAAAACATAGATTCAAAAAAATTTTGTAAGATGGGCGTGGCACCACCCACATTTAGAAGAAGAAAATTTGGAAGTTTACCAAGCCGTAAATCAACAGCCGTTACAGATATTAAATTGAAATTTGGCAGAGACACTCCCTGAACAAATTGTTTGGACTGAGTGAAGATAATCAAAATCGGTTAAAGACCACTCCCACATTTCCTAAAGGTCTAGCATTAACAAAGCTTGCTATAACTCTATGGTATTAAACTACATTTGACTGATGTTCTACCTCGGTAGTGTTATGGTTGAACAAAGAAAAAAATTTAAAAAAATCGTGAAAATGGGCGTAACCCGTTCCTTTTTTTACTCTTTCCAAAATACTTTCAATGCCATAAGTCGAACAAAAATCGGTAATAGTCTAGAACAGGGGTCGACTGCTAATACGTGTCGACTGCTAATATGCATATTGACCTCGACAACAATAATCCGAAGGCGGAAAACAAAATTTTAGCTCGTTAAAAAGATATTAACGTAAAACCGAAAAATAACCCCGGGTCCCTCCGAAACCGGGTGTGGGAACCATAGTATTTTTGCGCACAACACTTTTCTGCGTTGGCGGTCTTCGACCGCGCTTACAAAAAATTACCCTGGCCGATCCACCAATGGGCTGAGATCAAAATTAAACTGCGTGCAAAATCCCTTGGTACAAATTTTTTTTTAAGTGCACTACAACCTTACAACAACCACTTGAAAACTGCTAACTTCAACTGCAAATCTTTCCGGACAGAGATAATATTTTTCTTTTACGCTTTCGGATTATTGTTGTCGAGCTCAATACGCCTCTTTTGACACCCCTATCGACAGTTTTTGGATGCTTATTAGCAGTCGGCCCCTGTTGTTGTAGCGATATGGACACTCCCCGAAGGAGTTGGGGAGTGTTATCGATGTTGAAGTCCTTTGCCGGATCCGGTGCTTTCCGGTAACAAGCACTATAAAGGTACTAGCCCAACCATCTCGGGAACGAGTTTGGTATGACCACATGAAACGTTCTAGGCCATCCCGCCCTCCCCACCTCCTAGATCCATCAGGAGTTTCGAGGTCGCCAGAGCCTCGGCTGTTAATGAAACAGGATTCACCACGGGTAGGTGAGGCAATTGGGTTTGGAGAAGCTATATATTGCGCTGGCAACCCCTTGAGAGGGCTTGCGCTACACAAACCCTTAAATCAATTTGTATTTTAGTCGCCTCTTACGACAGGCATACCTACGCGGGTATATTCGAAGCCCCCTAACTCACTGGGGTGAGCAGTTCGACCCCCTGTTCTAGACTTTTACCCAAAAATCTCCCAATCTGAACGAAATTGGGCATAAACATTTTTGCATAGCTACAACTGTTAAACTGTATTTTTACCCGCTCAAATTCCTTAGTGGTAGCCTCTGTATCCTTTTTGCTTCTTTTGAACGAAAACGAGGTCAGAATAGAACCATATATGTAATATTGCGCAGCCTCACGTTTAACCACACAAAGCAAACAATAACAGCGTTTCAAGTGCACAGCTGGGTATTTAATGTTCGGTTTCACCCGAACTTAGACTTTCTTACTTGTTTATTTTATGTGGCGGTGTTATGCCTTCTAGAATTCAAAATAAAGTCGTTATAAGAGACTGCGAACAAATCACTATTCGAATGGTCTGATTCACATACCATGGTTTTAAGCAATTTTGTATTTTTTTATGTGGAACAAATTTGCCATCGATGACGTCTGCCTAAATGGCGCGCGCATGAATTTCAAGAGGATTGGCCAAAATGCTTGTATAAATTCAAAAGCAAATGCCTATAATTAAATGAGCCAAGAATTGGATTAAGCGCGTCAAATATGCATGAAACGCAAATAAATTGAAAATGAAAAACCAAAATAAGGGAAATCTAAAATTGCTCGAGCGTATCCCAGTGAAATAACAAAAGCGCAATGAAATTGAAAGCGACAGCAAAAACGCCCAAAAATGAAAGAAGAATTCTAAAAAAAAACGCTTTGAAACAGGCCAAACCACAAACATGCGCTAAGCAACAAAAATTAAGAGCAACAAAGCCCGATGAAAGGTTTTGCAATTTAGTTAGACTTAAATTAAAAGAAGAGACACGACCCAACCCATAAAAATGACACCAAACATACGTTGCAGTGCGATTGCGAAACTGTGCTGGAGCCCACATTAATCCACGCAAAAATCCCAAACAGTTTGATGCGTCGCTCTACAAACAACAACAAGCACACACCACCAATTTAATGACAAACAATCGACCCATTGAAAAAATCGAAAAGAAAGCAACTAAAGCATAACGAAAGTATAATAAGGCCTTTATACTCGTGCTAGATGCAACAACAGATGCCGACACACAAAAATCCCACAACCATTGTGACAATGAACAGAAGATTGAAATGGGGCTGCCACTAAACGTTCCCCAACGCCTGTGTTTCATAGTAATGTGTTTGGTGGCAAAAATGTTGTTGTCACTTGTGTGGTTGAATGGCTGTATTGACTGGAACCCTTGAGTAATAGTGCGAATTGTCTGGATGGAGCAACAGTATATATGCAAAGGCGCAGAATTGCACTGAAGTCATCTGATGGTTGCTGAAGAAGAGCAGCCGAAAAGACGAAGAGTCAAACAGAACACGCTACAATGAGCGGACATGCAGCGACAACATAAGTTATGATGTTTCTAAAATAAGAAAATCATCATTTATGCGAAAACGCCTTTGGATGCAGCAACGCAGCATTAAAAGGCGCGAAGAGGCCAAGTGCTGGCAAAAAAAAGTACAAAATAAGAACAATGAAACAGCTAATGGGCACTGGAGTACATAAAAATGCGTCTGAAGTGGCGCTGAATCATTTTGCGATCCCAAACAAAACAGAACTATCAACACACACGCACAAAAAACAAAAAACAATAATGATGAAACGACTGACTGACTTTTAACGAGTTTGTTCGTATAAACATACAGGGTCGGTCATAAGTGGCTAAATATTTATATCGTTCCAAAGGTATTGTTCTTATTATTAACTCGCCGCAGTGCTTTACTTAGGAAGCCTGCTTGTGGCTGACCCAAAACCTTGCTACTGACATTGCAGACTTATACAGCAGATTAAGTTGGGTTGAACTGGTAGGTCGGTAAAAGCCTCACATAGAAGAAATGTGTCCAGAGTGTTACCCAAAGGTTGTTTGGCTTTATCCTTTGGCAACTACTCGACTTCCTCTAAGAGTTGGTTTAATATTCGAGATCAGGCAGCCTGTATACTCCTAGAAGCAGTCCACGATATGATGGATGATTCAAAACCACTTGAATTGGCAATGATTCCCGAGAGATGCATTCATTTAAATAAGAACTGGCGAGGAATGAACTTTAAAATGCAAACAAATTATATCAAAGCTGACATCAAATACCTCTGCTTGAAACAAATTTATACCAAACTTATACAAACGAGTTTGTGGAAACAATAGGGGATGCTTCTTCTCAATAATTACAGTTTCCCGTTAGATCAAGAAGTTTCAGCTGGAAAGATAACCGACAGAGGACGAAGATAGTGAAAGCACGTTCCTCGTTGTAAAAATGTGAACAAAATTAGAAGAAAGTTAAATATGAGAAAGGTCTCTTCCCGCATTGAATGCCGGGAATGCTAAATAACCGAGTCGACATTTCAAGGTAGAATTCTAAAAAATTCAAAGCATATTCCGACAATTTTTTGACACATTTTGTGAGCATGGCGGAGACATGAATATACTACTTTATAACCAATAACCAAAAGTAAAAAAAAATCATGGACGTGGTAACAAGTGATTTCTAAGCTATAAAAAATGGAAAACTTTTCGATATTTTTTTGATAAAAGATCGATAAAATTTCTGTAGCAAATGATACAATTTTTATAGCAAATCGATAATTTTACGATAACAAATCGAAAACTTAAACGATAACCTTCCGGTAACAGATCAATAAATTGTTTGTAGCAAATCGATAACTTACTGATGTTAAATCGACAAACTTTCGATAACATTTCGATTACAAATCAATAAAACGCTGATAGTGAATGATAAAACGCTAGTAAAAAATTTTATAAAGTTCAGAAAACATATCGATCGTATTGGTAACACTCCAAAAGAAATCAAAATTTTCGATAAGATATCGCTAACTCTTACTACAAAATCAATAACATTTCGATAAAAAATTTGAAGCACACATATATCAAATCGATAACTTTTCGATAGCAATTCGATAAATTTTTGGTAGCAAATTGACAACCAATCGAAAACTTTTCGTTACATTTAAGATAAAAGACTGATAACTTTTCGGTAACAAATCGATACATTTTGTATAGCAAATCGATAATGCCGAAGAAAATCGTAGTGAAAAGCTCAGCGGGGAAGGTTTTGGCTTTCTGAAGAAATTATTATGGTGTACTATTTGGAGAAGGGATCCACTTATAAGCGCCCGCACTACGCAGAAAATATAAGAATATTGCGGGCGGCTATCACGGGCAAGAGACGTGTCAAACGGAGCAGCCTTTCAAGAAGCGGGCTTTGAACTGGCGAAACGCGGGTCTTCAAAACCTAAAGTTAATTGGTGCTTAACCTTTAAAACGGTTATGGCAGTCCAAAAAGGCGCGACAGTCGCTTCTCGTTGGGCTGTTCGGCGCCATTTGGTTACACCAAGGGAGCTTATATTGTTTTCATCTTATCTTTACAGGCAGGTTCCGATAAGAATACTTTTTTGACCGAAACATCATCTTTCATTGGCATATCATAATATTTCCAGCCTGGCAGTGTGTGTCAATCCGCAGGACTATGTCAGTGTCCGCATAAAGTTCGTACAGCTTACAATTAAATCTTCTTCGATACTCGCCGTCACGCGTAGTGGCACATACATCTTTCAAAGAACTATTATCTCGAACACTGCCAGAGTTACATCATCGATGTTTTCATGGTACTTGCTTCTGCACCATATAGCATGACGGGTACGATAAGTGACTTGTAGAGCACGATCTTCGTTTGCGAGAGAATACTTTACTTTTAAATTGCCTTCAATGTGTTTTCAAGGTTCATTTTGAGAATGAGGTTTTTTCTTTCTAGAAAGGAGGAGAGAACGAGCTCTCATTCTTCCAACCGGACATAATTTTAGCGAGGCTAAAACAAAACTAAATATTAAGAAGAAATTTTCGTAAACCCCATCTTCAAATTATATTGGGTTTTTGTCCTTTAACTTGTTGCGAACGCTTTGTGCTGGCACAGACTTTCAGGCCCATGTGCTGGTAATTTTGTCTCTTCATACAACAATAAAAACTATAGTAGCACACAGTCTCAAGAATTGGTAACGAAGTATGAGCAGCGTCGTATTTTAACAGCATGCATTACATCGTCAGCCATCCATTGGCACTGCGTTTTGGGGTCTAGTGAAGGAGTGCCACAATGCGTGTTCTGGAGGTCATATGGTCGCATACATTAAGTGTGAAATTTATGTGTGAGTTGCTTAAGAGTTACAAATAAAAATTATATATACATATTTATTGGTACAAATGCAAGAAAAAAGGAGTTTCAGTGTGTGCGAATGCAGCATAATAACAGCTGATACACAATACCAACGAACGACGAAAATCGCCTGATATATTCTCGCTGTATGGCGACAGTTAGTTCAGCAGATTCATCTGTTTTAGAAGCTTTAAACATTTAAACTAATACTTATTATTATATCTTAAAAAATTAATTTCTATCGGAGAAGAAGAAGCAATCATTTCATCGACCCTAAGAGCTCCGACACATAAGCAGGTAGAATTAGCGACACTAGCGCTATCTGATATTGAAAAGTAGCCATCTCCCAAATTTTGTTCCAAGCAAATCATAAGAAGAAGAATTTGACATTTGCTTTGCCTAAGGGTGTTGGCACACTGTGCAAGTGAAATTATTTTTCCCACTGGTTGGTAAACTTTCTAACATTTTTCGCAATTAAAAACTGCGATATAACAATCGATTACGATACAAAATATGTTAGCAAGTATTTTTGTTGTATAGGGAGAATGTTTATAACACTTCTTCGCGAAATATTATATGTGGATGGGAAAGGCGTAATAAACTTCAATTGCGAAGTCTTAAGTTCCTTCATATTTACAAACGCAACATCTTGGTTGATTGTGGCGATGTTATTGGAATGCATAAGCCTGTGTTAAACGCATCTATATGAAAAATGTTATTGTATCACGGCTTTAAACGTTTAATGGTTTGTTTCTTTCCCTTTTCAAATCATGTAGCGTATTCTAATGTAACAGACGAATACAGAAAGCGAAAAATTTGCCATCATCGAAATTGTATATGGGCCATAAGATTATGAGTATTGTGTCAATTACAAGAAAATGTGTGAAATGTCTTGTATGTGTATTTGTAAATGTGTAGTACACTAACTTGTGTACGATTTTGACACGGTTACGAGATTGTGAGAGCATATTTTAGAATCGTTTAATGGAAGGGGATAGCGAAAAACTATACCTGACAAGACGGATATTTATCTGCTTAAGATAAGTTTTTTTTGTTCGAAGAAATCCAAATTAAAAGCTGAATTTGAAAAATTCGTCAACTGAACTTTATCAGGATAGGGACGGGACGGTCTCATAGGTAATTCTTCAGAGCGGAATCAAACAAGTCCTTAGTGTTATCGATGTTGATGGTCCTTTGCCGGATATAGACCAGGTACGCTCCGGTAACAAAGCACCATTAAAGCTAGCCCGACCATCTCCGGAACGATTTACATGACCACATTAAACCTTCGGGCCATCCTTTTTCTCCACCCCCCTAGTTCCTAGTCTGTTAATGAAACAGGTTTCGCCGCGGGTAGGTGGGGTTGACAATTAGGTTGGAGAAGCTATATATTGCGCTGGCAACCCCTTAATGATGCTTGTTACCGGAACTTACGGGATCTATATCCGGCCAAAGACCATCAACATCGATAAAACTCCCCAAAGCCATCGGCGATTGTTTTTATCGCTAAAACAATAACATCAACATGTAACATCTCCCAATTTAAAAGAATAATCTGCGGTGCCCCGTCTAAATAAAAAGATCCACCAGTACCTAAACCAGAAGTCTGACCGAAAATTGCGGAGCCAAATTGATCAATTAATGACGAACGGCACACAAAAAGTTAGTGGGTGCGAGATTATTTTAGGTTTATGTCGGTATAGTTTCGGGTTAGCTTCCGTCGTCGTTTTGGATTAATTTTTGCATCGACTCAGGACTATTTCTAGATAATTCTTATTATTTCGGGACTAGATCGCTCTCGAGCATTAAGTGTCTGTGAGCCAAGTTTAAGTAAATTAGTTCAGACGTTCTGGGCGTGATTGAGTCACAAAGTCAACATGTGGCCTTTGCATCGAAACATCCAGATATCTAAATACCCTAACTTACACTTTAATATTGTATCTATGTTTGAAGGTTTGTATGGATTTTGGTGCAAATAATTTTGGAAAAGTGAGTTTACGGGACATTACGACATAATTTCTGAATCGTTTTGGGACCCTTTGCAGATTATTTCGAGTATATCTGTGAATTACTTCAAAACTTTCTTCGGCTGTTTCGGGGTCGTTTGGTGACTATCTCTGGGTCCCCGCAAATCATATCGGGAATTTTTCGGAGTGATTTTGATAATAAATTGAGGATTATTTCAGGAACTTTTCGGGATTGTATTCGAAATCAGTTCGGGATATCTCTAGATTACATCAAGACTAATAAGGATTGACTGTTTCGGGATTGTCTGCGTATAAGATCCTGATTATTTTAAAAGTTATTTCGGGACTATTTCGGAACGTTTCGGGAATGTTTTCGTTGCCGTTTCGAGGTTTTTGAGAATCAGATCGGAAGGATTTCCACGTGATATTTTTGAACTAACGTTAGATCATTTTGTGATTGTTTTCGAAATAGTTTCAAAACTATTTGGGGAAAATTTCATTAAAACATTTTTAGAGTACCCCTCTGGGCCCAACATTTTTAAAATATACAGCATATTATTCCTTCTATGGAGAGCTTTACGAGTATGTCGAGATTTGAGAGTCTCGCGAGAAGGCGAGAAATCTCTTCTCGAACATGTTCGAGAAATCGTAACCTCTAGTTTCTTTCATAAAATATTTTCCACTGAATAAGAAAAAGGGTCACATAACCTACAAAAAAAGCAAGTTGACCTTATTTAAAAGTTAGAATTTAAGAGTGCAACATCATGGTAACATTTTTTCCAGAAAATAAATTATATTGCAAGCCTAGTAGCATGTTCATGTAAAATAAATTTAATATACATAATATTTACGAAAATTACAAATGATGCATTAATAACAAATTAAGTAAGCAGCAGCCGGCCTATGATAAAATGACTTCTGGGTTAGTGCAGTTTTAGTTTGTTTGTTAAGCTCTTTTCAAGCTAAATCAAAAAAGAGTGCAGTCGCGAAAAATGTTTTTTTTTATGTTATTTAGCAATTACAAAATTTGCGTAAGTTAAAAAATAGAAATAACATCAAATATAGGTGAGCAGTTAAAAAAGTGAAACAAAAATGCGAATAAGTAAAAAAACAAAACTGTGTTAAAACTTGGTAAACAAATAAAGCACCCATACCACTTACTAGGTTCATAAACTCCTTCAGGCGCTACAAATTAAGCGAGTTTGTTTATTCGTTGAAGCAAGTGTTCGTATTTATGTTGGGTTTGGTTTAAAAAGGTATGGAAAATAAAAAAAGAGAAAAAATAAAATTTTCATAAATTGTAGGTATAAATAATTATATATAAGGGGATAAGCAATTTTCTGTTGGGTCGGCATGAATTGTGTAAAATGTGTGAAATTATGTATTTTACCGATTCCCCAGAATGATATATATAAAAAAAATGGAAAATGCACTTTATAGTTGTCCTTACTATTACAGTTAAAATGTTAAATTTTTTTTGAGCTATTTTTTTCAACCTTTGGTTTTGGCATTTTTTTTTGAAAAATTTAAACACAATTCGATATCATACATATAAGGACAACCTTAATGCACCATAGCTTAATTCGCAATATTAGCTGCTTCTTAAGTGTTTTTAGCATTTACATAACATACATATATATTTTTGTACAAATAATCAGAGCTAGTAGCATTACTATTACCGTTACAAATACTCTGTAATTGAAAAACCAATTACCAAGTATAAGTACATTTTATTGGTAGGTACTTTATATATATTACACGCATTTTCAATTCTTTTTCAATTACTAATAGATATTTGAAATTTTTCAAATCTTCTTAAGAACAAAAACTTATTGATTGACAAAGTCAGACCTTTCTTTATTGAAAATTAGCCATGTAATTTTTCAGAATAAATTAATACTTGACGCGATATACCGCCGAGGAGGATTTGGCCGAGGCTCGCTCCCAATTTTGATGTTGCTTTTTCCGAGGCACGAACCCAGACATTCATGTTCGGACCGCTGAGCAAAGGTCGTCTAAAAGCACTTTCCTCCACATTAGGCTGGATTTTTTTAATAGCTAATTTGTTTATAGGAGGCATTTGCATTCCATAGCACATTTGTACTGCCATTGCGTATGCGAAAAACCAATCAGTTTTAATTTTTAGAGACCAGTTGTTTAGAGCCTCTAGGTACCATGATAGGTCGCGTTGGAATGATTGGTTGCCAAATTGAGCAGTTTTGTTAAATTTATTTTCTTAAAAATGAGAATGTGCATAGTCTTAGAAAATATAATATTAAGCGAGAAGGCAAACGAGGGTGCAACACTCGCTGAGACGACGATGGACGTCCCAATTCGCTTGGGAGAAATCAAAAGGAGACAGGAGTTGCATATGCTCCATCGAGCAGGAACGGCGTGAACAGAAGCGCGGGGCTGCAAAATTTCTAAGGCCATGTGTAAAGCTTACGATATTAGACTCACAAAGTGGCTCATATCTCTGAAGAGAGAAGACTTAAGGCTCATGATGGGCATACTGACTGGACACTGCCTTCTGGCGTCACTTGCCTTTAACATAGGCCTTATCAGTAACAGCAAGTGCAGGGAGTGTGAGCTGCAAGAAGAAACGGTTGAGCCCGTTCTGTGTTCGCGTCATGCGCTCGCCAGGTCAAGGCTATAGCTATTAGGGGCGGCAGAGTTGCCAGATCTCGAGGTAGCAATTATGCTGGGTCCTAGAAAAATGCTAGCATTTGCCAAGAGGTAACACTGTGGACTGGTAACACTATGGACACATTCAGCCTACGTGAGGTCTTTATTGGCCGGCCAGTTCAACGTAACCTAACCTAAGGGAGAATTCGATGATGACTGTGAAAAGCGTGAAAGTCGCGGTCATCACCGCTTTATTTTCTAAAATTCGCACAAGCATTGTGAAATAAATTTCTAGATAGTCTTTCATCCACACGAGGTTGCATTTTAGTAACAGAAGATAAGTTTGACGTCTCTCGGTACTGCGACAGCTTAAGGCGAGAGTTTTTAACATTTTTTGTGACCTCTTGGATTATAAAGAATAAATGTCCGAGTATTCAGCGTCCTCAATTGTGAATATTTAATTTATTCTGTAAAGTTACAAAAATTTGGGTTTCAATTCTATAAAAAAATTATTTTTAAACTAAGAAAATATAGTAAAAAATATTCCACTTTAAAAATCATTTTAGAGGTCAAAATTATTATTACCATTGCATTGAACGGAAGTACAATTTTCTGATTTCTTAATCTCAAATCATAACAACTCCTCTATCCTTATTCCATTGCTTCTATTTGTTTGCCAGATATTAGAAAACAATTGAAATAATTGATCTGGAATTGAAAATGATGTATTCATTACCAAGTACCAGTAAAAGTATTTGTACTTAGTAATTAAATTTTTGATTACCAAATATTTTTAATTGACCAATTACCATTACCAAGTATATTCATTACTGCACAGCTCTGCAAAAAAATAACACAGGTCGCCAAATTTGCTTTTATAAAGCTTTTCGGTACTTTGAGTCTGAATCCGATGTCCTGGGCTTTGAGTTATTTGTACCTAAAAGTGGTTAAATCTCGTTTTTCCGCTATATTAACTCCGCTTTTACATCAACAAAACTTCTTTTCATTACAAATCAACAAATGAAATTTAAAAAGCACACTATTTCCCTCAAAAACTTGGTTTTATTTCTTGGAAAGCTCCCGTAGCAATTTGAGACATTTTTCCTTAAAGCTCGTGGCAAATTTGCCGTATCCATATAAAACAGCTGTTCCAACCAACCTTATTGTATCGAATTTCGTTAAATTCCGCTTAATCCAAACCTACTCCTAACGTTTGAATCGCTGAACTGTTGAATAAATAACTCCAATATTCAATAATGCAAAATGATCTTTATTAGACCACTTTGAGAGTACTTATACTTCACAATTATACTTCACTTCGCAACGAATAGCGTGCTTAAATCAAACTGATTCCTGACTATTCAGCTTGCTCTGCTTTTGTACTCTCTGTTACCTAGTCCGCATATTTCTCCAAATGTCTAGACGTTTCTTCTTCTAGAATCTTCTACTTGGGTACCAGCTATATGCGTGTGTATTTGTAGTTTATAGTCTCTCGCATTGGCATATTCGTGCGTATATGTGAGTACTACTTCGGCTTATGATTACATGTGTTTGCGAGTATCTCTTCGCTGCCTTATATGTACATATGTGTGTAAATGATGATTTATTTGTTTACGTACCAAGAGTGGCCAGCTTGTTTTATTATTGTTGTGCCTTTATTTAGTAACCGCGTAGTGATGTGAGTATCACTTAGTGACACTAATATTCGTCACATAATGAAAGTCAATGTAGTTGATCAAGTTGGACTAGCCATAATCATACCATTTTTGAATATTTATTTCTTCTGTTTTGGCTACGTTTTGATTATGTGACTTATTAGTTGTGGAATTTTTTAGTCGCTTTTGCTATTTTCTTCCTTTTTATGAAATTGTAAAATTTTTTAGGTTAAGGCCAGTAGATATGGATATGTTAAAATAAGGTTATGACTATGTCAACTTTGCCAGGCCCTAAAACGGAATTAGCTTTGCGTTAATTTCTCCACACACGATTTTTCAACAAATTTGAAGTCTACTTTTGGGGACGTTAGTCACTTATTAACTACATGTAGTCGGAAAATCAAACCATGGATGTTTAGAATGAAATTATATTAAACTAATAAATTAAACCATTTAGGTTAAAAGTAATAAGTAGTAAGTAATAAGTAAGTAAGTAAAATCGACTATTCCACCTGCTATATATGTAACTCCAAACCAAATATAATAAAGTCTGCCTGAAAGTATGCTGCAATATCGCTTTTCTGCGCAGCTTTCAAGGATTTAGAGTACAAAAACGTGTATCAATTTAACAAAAGTAAATATTTGGTAAAATTGAACAGCGTTTGATAAGAGAAATGATTTCGCTTTCAAACTGTGAATGTGTATTTTTAATGAAAATTAATTTTCGTGACAAAATGGAGCATTGCACCTAACCTTACCTATATGTAAGAATATCTCGAAAGAGGAACCAAAATTATAAAATCTGATTCAGAATCCAGATTAAGCGAACCAAATTCCTTACGAAAAGCACTAGGTCAATTCCGCGTGTAGATGTTTTCCCAATTTTGCCGGCCTGTGTTATTTTAATAATTTTTTTTTAATTTTCATAAAGTTTAGTCACAAGATTGCCTCACTGTACATTATTTTTTTATAAAATTTACACAAGCAAGCTAAAAATCGTTAATTTATTCTTTGCTTTGCATAATTTTAAAGTAATTAAAAATTTAGTTATGTTATTTACGTTAAAAAGCGCTAGAATTATTAATTACTAAAATTTTTTTAGAGAAATTTAAGGAACACCCTTTTGGAAGGGTGATAGATAGTATCTATTAGATACGCAACAGTATTACTTACAAACGTATTAGATCTAATTAATATTGTCACAGGATCAACTATCTACTATGCACCTTATTATATATATATTTTATTTATATTTTATTTATTAATTTGAGATATATTTTTTAGCTCTACACCATCTCTTAAATTAATCGAAATATTTAGTTAACTTTTTGCAAGTGGCTATTTGTTCGGGAAAATATGTTTTTTATATTACAAAATGAAGTCTTATTAAGAAAATAAGCAAAAAAAACATGAACAAAAACCTCGAGAATTTTTCTTTTGAATTTCCGGACGCAGCTTAACTTTTTTACCGGACACAGAATATTTTATACTATTTTACTAAGCGATATTTTGAAAGAAGTACTCAAAACCTTCACCAAATGATAGTTAACTAAACTAAACATGAAATTATATTTTCAAAGACATAAATAATCTAAACTAAAACAATATAATTTCGATTAAATATTGAACACACAATTGTTTTAAAACAGACACACTTAAATATCACGTATCTATATTCGATAAAATTCACTATGAGGCAGTTGTAGAACAATTATATGAAGCTTTCAACGCAAATTAGCTGTAACCCACAGTTTATGTTCCTTACGGTACTGTGTGAAGTACTTCCTTAATTAAGAATCCCTGTTAATATTGGAGTAAATAATCTCAGGGCTCAAATTGATATGTGTTGTTGTTTGACGATAAAGACACGAAGCTTTGGGAGTGACAACCCAAAACCACCACAAACACAACACCCACCACCAACAAAACCAAAAACCACCCCCCCCCCCCACCCCCCCCCACAAAACCGCAGAGCCTCGGCTGTAGAAATAGATTCGCCAGTAGGAGGAAAGGGGGAGAAGCTAATTGCCGGACCCTGGAGGGTGCGCTACACAACCCCTTGAATCAATTTGGTATTAGTCGCCCTACACAGCATACCTACCAGCATATTCTAATCCCCTAACCCGCAAATTGCCACAAATTTAAGCGGGTTCAATTCAATTGGTAAAACTTGACCCAGTTCATGAGCGGTCCTTTAAACTCTGGAACCGCCGAA
>JARSSU010018145.1:0-58753 GCA_029619165.1 Eurosta solidaginis | reverse complement strand
CGGGCGACGATATAACCGAACATTACATACTCAGCTGACTGCTTAGCTGCGTTGGTTTCGTAGGGTCTCGTAGATGGTTTATAAGTGGCATAGCGGAACGATACAAGGTGGCAGCATGGTGACATACCTACAAACATAAATAAAAATTTCATATACTTTGTTTTGTAAATTCGATGGACAAATGTTAAAATCGTACTGCGCCGTATTTTGATGTATCAAATCAAATAAAAAAAGCTTAAAATCAGCTGTCCCATGCTGCCACCTTGTATCGTTGCGCCATGATAAGTGGTTTTTAATTCCATATCACATACGTTTAGGAAATATCGACCAAATTGTAGACCAAGGGTGACGTTTTTTGGAACGATATACACACCTGCTCAAAATAATAGTTACACAGCAGTCCTCCAATTTCAAAACAAGATAAATCCATTTTATTAATCAATATTTCGAAAATAAAACACATTTTATCCTTGTCCTATTTATTAATGAAAATAAGCAAATTTCACATTAAAGTAACGAAAAACATATTAGTTATTTTGTTTATTCATAAGAAGCTGGTCTGATCTAGTTTATGTGGGGTGCGAATAAAACAAAGTTTTTTCCACCTTGCAGCCCAACGTTTCGCTAAGATTTTCTTAGCATCTTCATGAGTCGGGACTTAGAAGATGCTAAGAAAATCTTAGCGAAACGTTGGGCTGCAAGGTGGAAAAAACTTTGTTTTATTCGCACCCCACATAAACTAGATCAGACCAGCTTCTTATGAATAAACAAAATAACTAATATGTTTTTCGTTACTTTAATGTGAAATTTGCTTATTTTCATTAATAAATAGGACAAGGATAAAATGTGTTTTATTTTCAAAATATTGATTAATAAAATGGATTTATCTTGTTTTGAAATTGGAGGACTGCTGTGTAACTATTATTTTGAGCAGGTGTGTATATCGTTCCAAAAAACGTCACCCTTGGTCTACAATTTGGTCGATATTTCCTAAACGTATGTGATATGGAATTAAAAACCACTTATAAACCATCTACGAGACCCTACGAAACCAACGCAGCTAAGCAGTCAGCTGAGTATGTAATGTTCGGTTATATCGTCGCCCGCTTGCCAGAAGTATGAATGTGCTAAAATTAAAATGTTGGGAAATCGAGTTTCAAGTATCGAGTATTAGTTTTTAATGTAAAAATGTATCAATAAAGTATATTCACAATATGCTCTTTCAACTGCGATAACTGGTTTGCTCGCATCCCTTTTATTCTCCGAGATTTTTGCACATTCATTTTTCTGGAACAACAAAAGTTTTAAAAACTGATCTAATTTTTTGTTAAGACAGCTATACAAAAAAATTCAAAGTAGTCGGATCACGTAATGCGGCTCATGTTTTCTTTGCCTTTTTATGCGCTGAGGCGGAATACGCTATAAGAATTTTCCCAACTGGTCATGGTATGGCCTTAACTTCGAAAGACGTAAAAAATGCCTGCAGGCCAATTCCGTTGGCGGATTCGGGTTCAGAGCATCACAATACTTGGGACCATCCGTGGCTGTGACTCGTAGAAAGTATGTAAATGAAAAGTTACACATTAAATTAAATTTCATATACACTAATGTGTTTTTATGTAAGATATTATTGCAAACTTAGAACTAGTTGTCATTTTCGGAATCAGAATCTTCTGAAATGTTGGGTTCGGGTAAAGCGTCACGAACCTCACTGTTGCCCTTTTGATTTTTATAAAAAGAATGAATTCTTTTAGTATAACCAGTTGTTGGCACATTTTTCTCAAGTCTTTTAGTTTTGCCTCGGCGATTGGCAACGGTTTCGAATAAACTGGTTTGCCTTCAATTAAACACCGACTACCTTTTTTCGGATAGCGTTTTTATAGCACAGTAATTATCAGTAAAGTAGTGCCGAACAACATTTTTTTAATTATTATAGATATAATTAAATATTTAATATAATTAAAATTATTAGTAAATATGAGTACGAATGTGTGCTATTCTTACTTTTTTTCAAAAATTGTTGAGCCATATCAAGGAATATGTCATACAAACAAGAACAGCATTAATTTGTTGCCAGCCAGAAACATGAATGTGCCACATTTATTTTTCTGGCCCAGTTTTATGTGATTCAATTATACATTCATGAAAGCGGCATTGCATATTATTGGGGTTTCCATGTAAGGTAGGAAGCTGTAGATTTAAGTAGAACCAGCAGAACCTAAAGAATCTAAAGGGTAATCCAACGCAACTTCTAACACAAAATTGGAAAATTTGCACATTTTGATATCCTTAGGAAAATAACATTAATAAATAATGTTCTAATTTAAAAATTTAGCTGTTTAGAGAGAAACAGTAAAAACCATGATACAAATATTACAAGGTAAAACCGGTGACAGCCGAAATTTGGTTTAAAAAATTTTTTTTAATTCTCACTGCTCTCGCATTTTTATTTTTATACTCAGTTGAGCAGAGCTCACAGATTATATTAACTTTGATTGGATAACGGTTGATTGTACAGGTATAAAGGAATCGAGATAGATATAGACTTCCATATATCAAAATCATCAGTATCGAAAAAAAAATTTGATTGAGTCATGTCCGTCCGTCCGTTAACACGATAACTTGAGTAAATTTTGAGGTATCTTGATGAAATTTGGTATGTACGTTCTGGGCACTCATCTCAGATCGCTTTTAAAATGAACGATATCGGACTATAACCACGCCCACTTTTTCGATATCGAAAATTTCGAAAAATCGAAAAATTGAGATAATTCATTACCAAAGACGGATAAAGCGATGAAACTTGGCAGGTGAGTTGCACTTGTGACGTAGAATAGAAAATTAGTAAAGTTTTGGACAATGGGCGTGGCACCGCCCACTTTTAAAAGACGGTAATTTAGAAGTTTTGCAAGCTGTAATTTGGCAGTCGTTGAAGATATTATGATGAAATTTAGCAGAACGTTACTCCTATTACTATATGTATGCTTAATAAAAATTTACAAAATCGGAGAACGACCACGCCCACTTTTAAAAAAAAATTTTTAAGTCAAATTTTAAAAAAAAAGTTAATATCTTTACAGTATATAAGTAAATTATGTCAACATTCAACTCCAGTAATGATATGGTGCAACAAAATACAAAAATAAAAGAAAATTTCAAAATGGGTGTGGCTCCGCCCTTTTTCATTTAATTTGTCTACGATACTTTTAATGCCATAAGTCGAACAAAAATTTACCAATCCTTGTGAAATTTGGTAGGGGCTTAGCTTCTAGGACGATAGCTGTTTTCTGTGAAAAAGGGCGAAATCGGTTTGAAGCCACGCCCAGTTTTTATATACAGTCTACCGTCTGTCCTTCCGCTCGGCCGTTAACACGATAACTTGAGCAAAAGTCGATATATCTTTACTAAACTCAGTTCACGTAATTATCTGAACTCACTTTGTATTGGTATAAAAAATGCCCGAAATCCGACTATGACCACGCCCACTTTTTCGATATCGAAAATTACGAAAAATGAAAAAAATGTCATAATTCTATACCAAATACGAAAAAAGGGATGAAACATGGTGATTGGATTCGTTTTATGACGCGAAATACAACTTTAGAAAAAACTTTGTAAAATAGGTGTGAAACCTACCATATTAAGTAGAAGAAAGTGAAAAAGTTCTGCAGGGCGAAATCAAAAGCCCTTGGAATCATGGCAGGAATACTGTTCGTGGTATTACATATATAAATAAATTAGCGGTACCCGACAGATGATGTTCTGGGTCACCCTGGTCCACATTTTGGTCGATATCTCGAAAACGCCTTCACATATACAACTGAGGGCCACTCCCTTTTAAAACCCTCTTTAATACCTTTAATTTGATACCGATATCGTACGAAACACATTATAGAGTCACCCTGGTCCACCTTTATGGCGATATTTCGAAAAGGCGTCCACCTATAGAACTAAGGCCCACTCCCTTTTAAAATACTCATTAACACCTTGCATTTGATACCCATATCGTACAAGCAAATTCTAGAGTCACCCCTGGTCCACCTTTATGGCAATATCTCGAAAAGGCGTCCACCTATAGAACTAAGGCTCACGCCCTTTTAAAATACTATTTAACACCTTTCATTTGATACCCATATCGTACATACAAATTCTAGAGTCCCCTCTGGTCCACTTTATGGCGATATCTCGAAAAGGCGTCCACCTATAGAACAAAGGCCCACTCCCTTTTAAAATACTCATTAACACCTTTCATTTAATACCCATATCGTACAAACAAATTCTAGAGTCAGCCCTGGTCTACCTTTATGGCGATATCCCTAAATGGCATCCACCTATAGAACTATGGCCCACTCCCTCTTAAAATACTCTATAATACCTTCCATTTGATATACACATGTCATACAAACACATTCCAGGGTTACTCTAGGTTCATTTTCCTACATGGTGATTTTCCCTTATTTTGTTTCCATAGCTCTCAACTGAGTATGTAATGTTCGGCTACACCCGAACTTAGCCTTCCTTACTTGTTTTAGTTTGGTTTAGTTTTCATATCAGAAATACATATAACAAACTGTAATATATTTGGTAATTCTATACGACAGCATGACACTCTTAATACACGTCCAAAAATATCAAGAGGGGTATCAAAAGACGCGTTTTGGTTCCAGGATCGCGAATCCAAAAGCGGAGATAAAAAATTTTGTGTATGTCAAGAGATATTTGCAAAAGAAATTTTGAAAATTTTCATGTGGTTGTTGTAGTTTTGATGATTTTGTGGTACCCACATTGTGAACATGTCTTTTGCGCGAATATAGTTTTGGTCTCCAAACCGGTGTTGGACCCACCCAAGGTAATTTTTTATAAGCGCGCCCAAAGGCCGCCAATGCAGAAAGGTGTTCTGCGCAAAATTGCTATGGATCCACCCTCGGTTTCGGAGCACTCCGGGGTAATTTTTCGGTTTTTCGTTAATATCTTTTGAACGATCTAAAATTTTAATTTTCCGCCTTCGGATTATTGTTGTCGAGGTTAATATGAGTCTTTCGACGCCTCTCTCGGTTTTTTGGACGCATATTACCAGTGTAATGCTGTCGTGTAGAATTACCAAATACTTTTGCGTTCTAACATTAATATTATATTTTATCCAAAACCGATTTTTTTATTCGTGGAAATAACTTTTTTTCAACCGCATTCCAGAATTTTCAATTCAAGAATTGTATTGTGGTTTCCCGCAAAAAGAAGCATCTGGCCACGATCCTCTTCTGAGGAATTTTCTTCAACAAATTGCTTAGAAATTTATCTGCGTCTGTGCGACGAGAAGAAAAACCCGACTTACCGCCAAGATGTACGGAAGAGATACGTATCTACTAATAATAACAATTAGTGTCTGAAGAGATCAAAGGGCCCATTACTGATACTTAGCATAGACTTGACTTGACTTGAGAACTGTCACTGACAGTTTTGTTAAATGAACATTGCATGTTACTGATTACTCAAAACTTAGCAACACTTAACTTGACTTACAAGTCTGTTGAATTTTGATTTTCTATGTAAGCTCTAAGTGACGTTTACATTTGAGATGCCATTTGTTGGTTTCCATTTCATTTGACATTTTTCATACAAATTGACATTTATTGATTATGATGCCAGATTGTATGCGCTAAGTGGAGTATAATCGTGGCTAAGTTGCCAAGTTTGCGCCAAGTCAAGTCAAGTCTATGCTAAGTATCAGTAATGGGCCCTATCTTTCCATCCAATTCGAAGGCTACGTATCGTGTATTCGTTTTCTAGGAAACTGGTTCACCTAAATACATGTTTTGTGCCGACCCAAAAATTTATCTGCTGAGGGACAATCAATACCATTTATACAAATTTTCTTAAATATTTTTGATTGATAGGCCAACACACTAGCTCTACACCAGGGCGGCAGACTTTGACCGTTCAGCCTCCACGAACTATCATACTCCAACTGGACGATGATGTTAAGCTAATCTGCGAAGAGCTACAGCATTTTTAGTGGCGTGGGCAACTTATGGGAAGATCTCCACTGGGTTCGGAGAAGCAGGTGGGGGAAGACTTTGATCTCTCTTGGTGCCCCCTGTTGGAATCAGTTATCGCGAAACAGGAGCTGGTGTGACTTGTTACACAACTACCAGCATCTCCTAAACGGTTAAGCGCCAATTAAAAAAAGGAACTTCCAACCGCGAGGAAAAGGACCAAAACAAAGAAAAGAATACCTCAAGATCATTCTTTTTCCGCAGTAGCGAGGACACTTGAGACTGCTGATCTCTTATGAAGTGAAGTTTCGGCATATTTAAGGGTTAAAGACGTATCAACAAGTGAAGAAGGATGAATGAAAATCACTAGGGGCGGTCTCCAACATTCGCTACTTAATTAGAAGAGGTTAAGAAGTTTTCTTTTGCTCCTTTCATAAATAGGACGTGTTGAGGCATCCATTATATTGGTAACTCATTTTTTGCCATATAAATAAAACTGATTTCAAAACTTTTCGAAATATTTTTTCACTTATTTCATAAGCATTTTATTTTTTTGTAATTTAAAAGAAGTGAAAAATGTCAAACCCCATAATTTTTTTGGTTTTACTTTGGTTTGGCATTTCCACAAAGTTTAAGAGAGGGATTTAAAAAATTTTTTAAAATCAAAAAACCATTATGGCCGCCAAGAAGAGTAAATGGTTTTACCTGGTAATATTTTTAGCATGGTAAAAACCTTCTAAGGTAGAATTTGCTTATGATAAAATCGAATTGATGGTTCTATATGTTGTATGTATCCCTGCGCCAGCTATCGGCTATCGTTTGCATATGTATAACTCCTGGGTCACGGACGCGACATTCGCACGCATTTAAACCCGGATGTAATGGAGCATAAGACGAGGACTTAATGGAAGTAATTTTTAATGCTTCTGAAAGTATGCAAAAATTAGCTAAGCTAAGGGGAAACTTTACATTCCTTAAATGAGAGACTGAAGGAGGAAAAGGACCCAAAGCTCGTAAATTACGAAACCTGATTTTTTTTAAAAGTTTGGATATAGGCTAAGGTGCGGTATGGGCGCGAATATTTTTTCTTAAGCAATAACACTATGAGATAGTCAAAATATACTCTTTGCGAGAGTTGTAGGTCAAGTCGATCATACAAAAACTGCGTATTTGGAATTTCGAATACATGAACATTATGTCTGTGTTTACGGACGCATTTTCCGCTGCGTTTTGAATCATTTATATAAAGGAAGTGTTAAAAATGTCTATCGATCGCAAGTCACATGTTCTTAATAAATTTTCTAAATATTTCAACCCCTGGCTCATCTTGAATTTTTTTATCCTAAAATTAGAACCTGATAGGCCTCAAGCTATGTTCAAAACCCGAAAGAACAAATTTTAAGTTCTGGCAATTTTTTGAACTTTCACGATCCCTAAAAACACTCGATTCGGACCAATGTGCAATGGGTTAAGCTCATAGATTTTTACGGATCTGAAACAAGATCATTTGCATCAATCAAAAAATACAACGGAATGCTCCATGCTGAGAAGGACTGACTTTTGTCGACTACATTGTGAATTCATACAAGTGGCGAATGTTTCGCGTTTTATCTAGTGGAAATAACAGCTGCAAAAAAGCGGCTACTGTATATGTTTGAGCTATAGTTAGCACATTCATAAAAATGCAAATTAAAAAGCAATACTTGACGCGATTTATCTCCGAGAAGATTAAGAGCAAGCTTCTCATCTTATTTGCGTCATCTTTTTCAAATTGGATAGACCGTAGCTACACGTTTGATGCCAAAACAGGACGGCAGCTGTAAAGAAGCTGCAAGGCAGCTGAATTTTAACGGAGAGCTTTTAATGGCCGAAATACACTAGGGTGTTTACCAAACTACTGCTGATGGGCGAAACCGTTTAGGAAATCTTTTTTTAGAATGTTGACATCACTAGGCTGTTAGTAAATAATCACGCAACAACAAAAACATGAAGCAGCCACTCTTATGTACATGTACACATTAAAGCTAGCAACACTTATGTACAAGGCAACGAAGAGATATCTCACACACACAGATGCAGTCATCAGCAAATATACTTGTATATAGCTGGTAACCAAGAATGAGATACAACTGTTCTCGAAACAAATAGATCTAAGGAGAAGTATGCGGACGAGGCAACAGAGAGTATAAAAGCACGCAAGCTGAGGAATGAGTAATCAGTTTTGATTTAAACACGCTATTGGTTGTGAAGTACTACTCCCAAAGTAATCTAAATAAGGACCAGTTTGCAATACTGAATATTGGAGTGATTTATTCAACAGTTTAGAGATTCGAACGTTAGCAGAAGGTGCATAAATATCAGAAATCTTCAGAATTCGTTACAATATGTACATATATTTAATACAAATTTATGCATTATTCGAATAAATTCTTATTTAGAGAATTATTCGAATAAAATTATATCTTAAGAACAATCTTCAAAAGTAATTTTTTCATGAATAAATTATCATTGCATACGTATTTAGGATTCAATCGAACTAAATCTTAACCAAAATTATGCTTTCGAAGTTTGAACGGTTGACTTTACCTTTTTTGCCGTAATAAAAACACTTGCACGGTTTACCTTTTAGGTTTAAACAAAAATTATGCTTTATTTTAACAAAATACTTTTGCAAAACGTCCGACGTATTTAGAGTACAAAAATCAAGTGTGTCTGATCAAATTACTGTACATATTTCACGAAGTTTACAGTATAAAAGAATTTGGTTACCGCTAGGTCTATATGCTATTGCTATGTACTGGAAAAAGTTAATTGAAAAGGTGACTATGTAAACAAGTTTAAGAAAAGATAGTCAAATTTGCAATACAAAGCGAGTATGTAAAAATGTATGTAAAGAATATGCAGGGCTGTTATGCTGACCATTAGGGTACTCTACACAACACAATAAATTTAAAAAATTTTAATTGTTTGAGGTCGGGAAAAGTTGAAGATTTGGTTTCAAGTTACAAATGTTTGCTTAAAATATTACGTAAATAGTTATATCGTCAACATCCAAAAGCCAATAAACTTAATTCTGAAAGTTGCGAAAAATTCCATTGACCCATTCCCTCAGTTTTTGTGGTAACATGTGTTATATATCGCCGGAGTTTGCTTTTCAATAATCATACTAAAAGTGAATGTGGAGATTTCCGCGTATGTTGCATTAGAAATTGAGTTTCATAACTTTTGTAATGCTTAATTAGAGGGCTCTGCCCGGTTTGTTTTAAATTTGTGTTAAAATTTACATATATTATTATAATAAAAAGTTTAACAAGTAAATGATAGGCAGGCAGGGTTGCTTAATGGTTGCCCCCACATTCAGTCAAAGAATGTCTTATAACCAAGAAAAATAATATACCGAAATAAAATACAAAATCACAGAAATTACGCCGTAAGAAAATCTCTAGTTCAAAAATATTGCATTTATACTGCATTCTGAACCACGAATAGTTCGCCATCTATCTCTTTTACAAGCTTTCAACTGGCGAATTTAACATTGCGATATCTTAGGCGATGGAAATTGTCCCCGCAACCATATATAAATTTCCACTTTAGAACTAGTTCTTTACTGGCACTTTTGGATAGTTATGAACTAGTGTAGAATTTTACAGCTGATATCTAGTTCTTTCTTGGTAATATTTCGTTGGCCCCGAACCGGAGCGAAATTCTACATGTTGCTTCTAGAATAATATTATCGCATTAGTTCCGGACTGGTGGAATAGAGTTGAAAAAAAGGCATACTCATATGTAGTCGTAGCTTGTTAAAGCTGGTATCAGTACTTTTGTTGGTGGTCTATTTTTAAATATATGTTAAACATGAAATTTAAAAATCCAAACTGTCGATTTTATAGTTGCAAATATAGCTACTAACAAAATATTACTTATTTGGCACTCTAGGTCTAGTTCCGAACCAGAAATTTGTATCACTAGTTACTGACTTCCCTTGAGGATAATTAGCTATTATCATATGAAGTTAGAAGAGGCTCCTCTTCTTTTGGTACAGTTTTGCTTATATTCTTTGGTCATATGTCCCATATGTTTCAACTATGCAGAGCTCACAGAGTATATTAACTTTGATTGGATAACGGTTGGTTGTACAGGTATAAAGGAACCGAGATAGATATAGACTTCCATATATCAAAATCATCAGGATCGAAAAAAAATTTGATTGAACCATGTCCGTCCGTCCGTCCGTCCGTTAACACGATAACTTGAGTAAATTTTGAGGTATCTGAATGAAATTTGGTATGTAGGTTTCTGAGCACTCATCTCAGATCGCTATTTAAAATGAACAATATCGGACAATAACCACGCCCACTTTTTCGATATCGAAAATTTCGAAAAACGAAAAAGTGCGATAATTCATTACCAAAGACGGATAAAGCGATGAAACTTGGTAGGTGAGTTGACTTATGACGCAGAATAAAAAATTAGTAAAATTTTGGACAATGGGCGTGGCACCGCCCACTTTTAAAAGAAGGTAATTTAAAATTTTGCAAGCTGTAATTTGGCAGTCGTTGAAGATATCATGATGAAATTTGGCAGGAACGTTACTCCCTATTACTATATGTATGCTCAATAAAAATTAGCAAAATCGGAGAACGACCAAGCCCACTTTTAAAAAAAATTTTTTTAAGTCAAATTTTAACAAAAAATGTAATATCTTTACAGTATATAAGTAAATTATGTCAACATTCAACTCCAGTAATGATGTGCTGCAACAAAATGCAAAAATAAAAGAAAATGTCAAAATGGGCGTGGCTCCGCCCATTTTCATTTAATTTGTCTTTTAATGCCATAAGTCGAACAAAACATTTACCAATCCTTGTGAAATTTGGTAGGGGCTTAGATTCTGGGACGATAACTTATTTCTGTGAAAAAGGGCGAAATCAGTTGAAGCCACGCCCAGTTTTTATACACAGTCGACCGTCTGTCCTTCCGCTCGGCCGTTAACACGATAACTTGACAAAAATCGATATATCTTTACTAAACTCAGTTCACGTACTTATCTGAACTCACTTTGTATTTGTATACAAAAATGGCCGAAATCCGACTATGACCACGCCCACTTTTTCGATATCGAAAATTACGAAAAATGAAAAAAATGCCATAATTCTATACCAAATACGAAAAAAGGGATGAAACATGGTAATTGGATTGGTTTATTGACGCAAAATATAACTTTAGAAAAAAACTTTGTAAAATGGGTGTGAGACCTACCATATTAAGTAGAATAAAATGAAAAAGTTCTGCAGGGCGAAATAAAAAACCCTTGAAATCTTGGCAGGAATACTGTTCGTGGTATTATATATATAAATAAATTAGCGGTATCCAACAGTTGATGTTCTGGGTCACGCTGGTCCACATTTTGGTCGATATCTGGAAAACGCCTTCACATATACAACTACCACCACTCCCTTTTAAAAGCCTCATTAATACCTTTAATTTGATACCCATATCGTACAAACACATTCTAGAGTCGCCCCTGGTCCACCTTTATGGCGATATCTCGAAAAGACGTCCACCTATAGAACTAAGCCCCACGCCCTTTTAAAATACTCAATAACACCTTTCATTTGATATCCCATATCGTACGAAACACATTATAGAGTCACCCCTGGTCCACCTTTATGGCGATATCTCGAAAAGGCGACCGACCACCTATGGAACTAAGGCCCACTCCCTTTTAAAAATACTCATTAACACCTTTCATTTGATACCCATTTCCTACAAACAAAGTCTAGAGTCACCCCTGGTCCACCTTTATAGCGATATCTCGAAACGGCGTCCACCTATGGAACTAAGCCCCACGCCCTTTTAAAATACTCATTAACACCTTTCATTTGATACGCATATTGTACAAACGCATTCTAGAGTCACCCCTGGCCCACCTTTATGGCGGTATCTCGAAAAGCGTCCACCTATAGAACTAAGGCCCACTCCCTTTTAAAATGCTCATTAACCCCTTTAATTTGATACCCATATCGTACAAACAAATTCTAGGGTCACCCCTGGTCCACCTTTATGGCGATATCTCGAAAAGACGTCCACCTATAGAATTAAGCCCCACGCCATTTTGAAATACTCATTAACACCTTTCGTTTGATACCCATATTATACAGACGCATTCTAGAGTCACCCCTGGTCCACCTTTATGGCGATATCTCGAAAAGGCGTCCACCTATAGAACTAAGTCGCACTCCCTTTTAAAATGCTCATTAACCCCTTTTCTTTTGATACCCATATCGTACAAACAAATTCTAGAGTCGAGCCTGATCCACCTTTATGGCGATATCCCTAAATGGCGTCCACCTTTAGAACTATGGCCCACTCCCTCATAAAATACTATTTAATACCTTTCATTTGATACACACATTCAGGGTTACCCTCGGTTCATTTTCCTACAGGTTGTCACCATAGCTCTCAACTGAGTATGTAATGTTCGGTTACACCCGAACTTAACCTTCCTTACTTGTTTTGAATAGTTTTTAGTTGTCAAATTGTTAGTGTAAAATTTTTTCATCCTACTCAGCCTGAGCTTCATACGGGAGTGCCTTTTCTTGGCACTTTCATAAGAAATTCGAGCATTTTCATATGATTCGAAATTATATGTGAGGGCATATGGGAGTGCTATGAAAATTTTTTTTTATGTTTGAAGTGTGAGTTTCTATATGTGCCTATGATTCAGGGCAAAATAAGAACAAAAGTGCTATAAGTGTATAGGGGTTGAGCAGCCCTGCATTTAAATATTAAGCAAACAAAAATATTTTTTATGTTAACTTAAAGAAAACAAGTGTTTTTTTCTTGTTTATTTATTATTCGAATCATAATAAAAATATTAGAAATAAAACTATTCTCTCTGGGCGGCCATAATGGTTTTTTGATTTTTAAAAAATCTTTAATATCACTCACTTTGTAGAAATGCAAAACCAAAGAAAACACAAACAAAAAGTTGTTGGTTTGGCATTTTTCACTTTTTTTAAATGCCAAACAAATAAAATGTTTATGAAATTAGTGAAAAAATATTTCGAAAAGTTTTAGAATCGGGTTTTATGTATATGGCAAACAAATTAGTTGTCAATATAGTGGATGCCTCAACACGTCCTATTTTTGCAAAGGAACAAAAGAAAAGGCCTTACAACTTAACCTCTTCTAATTAAGAAGCGGATGTTGGAGACAACCCCTATTGATTTTTCATTCATCCTTCTTCACTTGGTTGTTACGTCTTTAACCCTTAGATATGCCGAACTTCATTTATAAGAGATCAGCAGTCTCAAGTGTACTCGCTACTGCGGATAAAAATTATCTTGGAGGTATTCTTTGATTTGTTTTGGCCCTTTTGCTCGCCGTTGGAAGATAAATTCGTTAATTGGCGCTTAATCGTTTAGGAGATTTTGGTCGTTGCGTAACAAGTCACTCCAGCTAACCCTGTTTCGCGATAACTGACGCCGGCAGGTGGCACCAAGAGAGATCAAAGTCTTCCCCCACCTGCTCCTTCGAACCCAGTGGAGATCTTCCCATAACTTGCCCACGCCAGCAAAAACGCTGTAGCTTTTCGCGGCTTAGATAAACATCATCGTCCAGTAGGAGTATGATAGTTCGTGGAGGCTGAATTTACCAGCTGAACGGCCAAAATCTGCCACCGTGGTGTAGAGTTAGTGTGTTGACCTATCCATCGAAAATATTTAAGAAAATTTGTATAAATGGTATCGATTGTCCCTCGGCATTGCCTTGGCACCAAAAGTTCGTCCGTCTTAGCAGATAAAGTTTCGGGTCGGCATAAAACATGTATTTAGGTGAGCCAGTTCGTAGAAAAACGAATACACGATACGTAGCCTTCAAATTGGATAGAAAACTAGACCTTAATCTCCTCGGACACCAAATTGTTAGTATTAGCAGATATGTATCTCTTCCGTACACCTTGGCGGTGAGTCGAGTTTTTCTTCTCGTCGCGCAGACGCAGATAAATTTCTAAACAATTTGTTGAAGAAAATTCCTCAAAAGAGGATCATGGCCTGATGCTTCTTTTTGCGGACAACCGCAATACAATTCTTGAATTGAAACTGGAATGCGGTTGACCGTTGAGATTTCTTTCCCACCAAAAAAATTTTTTCCACCAATAAAAAATTCGGGTTTGGATAAAATATCATAATATTGATGTTTGTACGGAAAAATATCCATATTTAAGTTTGTTATATTTTTGTTATGAAAACAAAACCAAAATAAAACAAGTAAGGATGGGGCTGTCTTCGGCTGTTCCGAAGACTATATACCTTTCATGAATGGGGCTGAACAATAATCTTGTCCCATTCTTAATATCCAAATAATCGACTGTATAAAATAAGAAATATATGGTGAACAGATGTACATACCTAAGTGGTTTTTAAGAAAAATATAAAATAAACAAGTAAGGAAGGCTAAGTTCGGGTGTAACCGAACATTACATACTCAGTTGAGAGCTATGGAGACAAAATAAGGGAAAATCACCATGTAGGAAAATGAACCTCGGGTAACCCTGGAATGTGTTTGTATGACATGAGTATCAAATGGCAGGTATTAAAGAGTATTTTAAGAGGAAGTGGGCCATAGTTCTATAGGTGGACACCTTTTCGAGATATCGTCATAAAGGTGGACCAGGGCTGACTCTAGAATTTGTTTGTACGATATGGGTATCAAATGAAAGGTGGTAATGAGTATTTTAAAAGGGAGTGGGGCTTAGTTCTATAGGTGGACGCCTTTTCGAGATATCGCCATAAAGGTGGACCAGGGGTGACTCTAGAATTTATTTGTACGATATGGGTATCAAATGAAAGGTGTTAATGAGTATTTTAAAAGGGAGTGGGCCTTAGTTCTATAGGTGGACGCCTTTTCGATATATCGCCATAAAGGTGGACCAGGGGTGACTCTATAATGTGTTTGTACAATATGGGTGTCAAATTAAAGGTATTAATAAGAATTTTAAAAGGGAGTGGTGGTAGTTGTATATGTGAAGGCGTTTTCGAGATATCGACCAAAATGTGGACCAGGGTGACCCAGAACATCATCTGTCGGGTACCGCTAATTTATTTATATATGTAATACCACGAACAGTATTCCTGCCATGATTCCAAGGGCTTTTGATTTCGCCCTGCAGAACTTTTTCATTTTCTTTTACTTAATATGGTAGGTGTCACACCTATTTTACAAAGTTTTTTCTAAAGTTATATTTTGCGTCAATAAACCAATCCAATTACCATGTTTCAACCCTTTTTTCGTATTTGGTATAGAATTATGGCACTTTTTTTCATTTTTCGTAATTTTCGATATCGAAAAAGTGGGCGTGGTCATAGTCAGATTTCGGCCATTTTTTATACCAATAGAAAGTGAGTTCAGATAATTATGTGAACTGAGTTTAGTAAAGATATATCGATTTTTGCTCAAGTTATCGTGTTAATGGCCGAGCGGAAGGACAGACGGTCGACTGTGTATAAAAACTGGGCGTGGCTTCAACCGATTTCGCCCTTTTCACAGAAAACAGTTATCGTCCTAGAATCTAAGCCGCTACCAAATTTCACAAGGATTGGTAAATTTTTGTTCGACTTATGGCATTAAATGTATCCTAGACAAATCAAATGAAAAAGGGCGGAGCCACGCCCATTTTGAAATTTTCTTTTATTTTTGTATTTTGTTGCACCATATCATTACTGGAGTTGAATGTTGACATAATTTACTTATATACTGTAAAGATAT
Organism: Eurosta solidaginis; assembly: GCA_029619165.1. Classification (NCBI taxonomy): domain Eukaryota; kingdom Metazoa; phylum Arthropoda; class Insecta; order Diptera; family Tephritidae; genus Eurosta; species Eurosta solidaginis. The sequence continues at coordinate 42,992 of JARSSU010018145.1, read as the reverse complement.
TAAATTTTTTGTAAAAATTTCACTTTAAAAAAAAATTTTTTTTAAAAGTGGGCGTGGTCGTTCTCCGATTTTGCTAATTTTATAGCATACATATAGTAATAGGAGTAACGTTCCTGCCAAATTTCATCATGATATCTTCAACGACTGCCAAATTACAGCTTGCAAAACTTCTAAATTACCTTCTTTTAAAAGTGGGCGGTGCCACGCCCATTGTCCAAAATTTTACTTATTTTCTATTCTGCGTCATAAGTTCAACGCACCTACCAAGTTTCATCGCTTTATCCCTCTTTGGTAATGAATTATCGCAATTTTTCGATTTTTCGAAATTTTCGATATCGAAAAAGTGGGCGTGGTTATAGTCCGATATCGTTCATTTTAAATAGCGATCTGAGATGAGCGCCCAGGAATCTACATACCAAATTTCGTCAAGATATCTCAAAATTTACTCAAGTTATCGTGTTAACGGACAGACGGACGGACGGACATGGCTTAATCAAATTTTTTTTCGATACTGATGATTTTGATATATGGAAGTCTATATCTATCTCGATTCCTTATACCTGTACAACCAACCGTTATCCAATCAAAGTTAATATACTCTGTGAGCTCTGCTCAACTGAGTATAAAAATAGTTAGGTAGTTTGTGTGAGTTTGGTGATTAACCAAATATTAAAAATATTTTATTTCTTAAAAATATTATTTAATTTATTTGATGTTTAAAATATTATTATCATCAAAAATTTTCATTTTGATATAAATTTTTATTTACAAAAACTAATTCGATAACAAAATATATAAAATTTAAAGTATAAAATACACCTAATTATACCCGCTCACCAAATTTTATCAAGATATTGTTACGAATATTAGCAAAACTAAGGAGTGCTGGCAGCTCTAAGCCGATCTAAGCAGTGACGTGAATGCACATCAATAATTCAATCATTATGTATCTACATAAACGAATAATAATTGCGTCTACACATATGTACACATTCCGACGAGCAACATTTACATACAAGGCAGCAAGAGATGAGATGTCACACACCGATGAATTTACTTATACGCTTATGTGTGTGCGGGAGACTGTAAACTACAAACACATGCATATACCTTATCTGAGTTGTCACAAGAGAGAGCAATAATTTGTGCACGTAGTTGTGGCTGGCGATTTTGTAGCCGAAACAACTAGTAACTTCTGGAAATCGAAGAGCCTAGAAGTATGCAGCGTAAACTATAAAAGCGGCGCCAGCGAGTAAGAAGGAATTCAGTTTGATTTGAATTGTCAAGCAGTTACGAGTAAGACGATATCTAGCGAGCAATAGCACTATTATTTTGAAAGTCAGTTTCCTTTAAGATATCAGTTTGGTTATTAAGCTATTCGTTGCACAGTTTGAGTGTTATTGTGAAGTACTTAATAAAGGCCATTTTTCCATCATTCAATATTGGAGTTATTTATTCAACAGTTTAGTGATTCGAACTTAGCAGAGGATTGCAAATAAGAGGATTTGCAAGTAAATTCGTTACAATTGGTGTCAGAAGAGGAATTGTTGAATAAATTCCGAAGATTGGGAATACAACTTGGACATGGCAAAGTTCAGTGAATTGAAGATCCAGCAACTGAAAAAGGAGTTGGAAAACCGGGGATTAAATACAACTGGGAATAAGATCGAACTTCAAGCACGGCTACGAGAGGTAATGGAATCGCAAGGAATTGATGTGGACGAGTTTGTCTTTTATCCGGATGGGGACGAAACAACAACAAAAATTGAAGAGAAAACGAAACATCGCAGACAGTTACGAGCACAGACTTGTACATGATATTGGCTGCAATAACTGCTCAAACATCGACAGTGGCATCTCAGCTGGAATCGCAGGAGACACGTTTAACATCCAAGATGGAAGAACAGAAAACGTATATGTCATCTCAACTAGAAGAACAGAAAACGTATATGTCATCTCAACTAGAAGAACAGAAAACGTATATGTCATCACAGATGGAATCCCAAGAGACACGAATAACATCGAAGATTGAAGCACAGGAAACACAAATTTCTTCACAACTTGACGAACAGAAGACGTATATGGTATCCCAACTGGAATCGCAGGAAACCCGTATAACATCACAATTGGAAGAACAGAAGACACATTTGGCGTCTCAACTGGAAGCGCAAGAGGCACGTATATCTGCAATGTCGGCACAAATTTCGGAACAGGTATCATCGCAGCTCTTTGTGAAACTGGAAGAACAGGATGCAAAAATTTTACAACTCGAGGACAAAATTGATGCCGAAATAGAAGCGTTAAAAGGTCGTATGGAGCAGTTACAACTAAACCGCCCAGCTGTTTCAGCGAGTAATCCAAAGGTAAAGACACCATCCTTTGACGGTTCTGTTCCTTTTCAGGTCTTTAAGCTACAGTTTGAGAAGACCGCAGCAGTGAACCAATGGAATGCTGAAGATAAAGTTGCAGCTCTGTTCGTGGCACTGAAAGGGCCTGCCGCGGAAATCTTACAGACCATCCCAGAGTACGAGCGGAACACTACGAAACATTGATGAGCGCTTTAGAGAGACGTTACAGAAGCGAGCATAGGAAACAGATATTCCAAATTGAGTTGCAAAACCGCTACCAAAAAGCAAATGAGACATTGCAGGAGTTTGCTTCAGATATTGAAAGATTGGCTCATCTTGCAAATGCGGACGCACCCGTGGAATACACGGAAAGAGTGAAGATTCAAAGCTTTATAAATGGCATACGGGACGTCGAAACGAAGCGAGCCACATACGCGAACCCAAAGCAAACATTTTCTGAAACGGTATCCCATGCATTGACTCAGGAAACGGCGTCATTATTGAGTAAACCAGCATACAAAGCTCATCGTGTGGAAGTAGAAAAGCCGGAGTGGGTAGACACAATTTTGGAAGCACTAAGGGGATCTCAACAGAAGAATGCCGGAGTTATTAAATGTTTCAAGTACGGCAACCCAGGTCACATTGCACGTCATTGCGATCTTGGTCCTAATAGTTCCAACAATGTGGGTGGCCGTAAACGCAAAGCTGGCGGAAATGAGCAAGAGCGTGTCGAAGTAAAGAACGAAAACTTGCCCCGGCTGTTGAATGTCCTGTGATATCTGTGTCGCAGATTGGAAGGAAATCAAGCAGTCTTACCATCAGAGGGAATGTGGATGGTAAAGAGCGTATACTGACTGTAGATACGGGGGCATCTCATTCCTTGATTCGATCTGATTTGGTCTACAGGGGAATAAAGTCATTACCTGGAGCGAGGTTGCGTACGGTCACAGGCGAATATAACCAAGTTCAGGGAGAAGTAATATGTGAAGTCCTAATTGGGAAGGTCATGGTTCTACACAAATTCGTTGTGGCGGAGATCGTTGATGAAGTTATATTGGGAGTGGATTTCTTGGTTGACCATGACATCAAGATCGATATGCAGAGAAGGGTGATGCATTATGAGAACCAAGATGTGCCACTTAACTTCAGTTTGGAAAAAGGGTTCAGCAGTAAGCGAGTGCTGGTCGAGGAGATTCGACAGAGACCACGAAAGTCAAGGAAAGTAGATCGAGCAAAGGTTGATGGATCGAATGTGCCAAATAAAGCGAAATTAAAAGTACCTGCGAGGAAAAGACCGGCATCAACAAACCCTAATGGACGCACTAAATTCACTGAAAGAATTTTTCAGAAAGAATGCAAGGATGATTTCAAGCCAGCGCGCACTTTTGTTGGGAAACGTCGGAACGATACTGAGTATGTGAAGCCAATCCGTCAAGAACAAGCTCTACAAAGTAGTTCTTCATTGGCCAAGCAACAGAGTGCGAGAGAACGATCCAGAATAATGAGTAGTAAGATGGAACACAGGTACGACAGGGAAAATAATTCGGAAGGTTTCCGGAATGGAGATTTGGTACTGTTAAACAACCCTCACCGGCGGAAAGGTGTCCCAGCCCAATTTCGGTGCAGTTGGGAAGGCCCGTACAAGATTGTGAAGAAGCTCAGTGATACCATCTACCGCATACAAGCATTGAGAAACCACGGAGTAGAAGAGTGGTACATTTGGCGATGCTAGCAGCGTTTAGATCGAGAGATTTGTCTGATCGGGACGATCAGACTTAGGTGGAGGGCAGTGTTACGAATATTAGCAAAACTAAGGAGTGCTGCCAGCTCTAAGCCGATCTAAGCAGTGACGTGAATGCACATCAATAATTCAATCATTATGTATCTACATAAACGAATAAATAAGTGCGTCTACACATATGTACACATTCCGACGAGCAACATTTACATACAAGGCAGCAAGAGATGAGATGTCACACACCGATGAATTTACTTATACGCTTATGTGTGTGCGGGAGACTGTAAACTACAAACACATGCATATACCTTATCTGAGTTGTCACAAGAGAGAGCAATAATTTGTGCACGTAGTTGTGGCTGGCGATTTTGTAGCCGAAACAACTAGTAACTTCTGGAAATCGAAGAGCCTAGAAGTATGCAGCGTAAACTATAAAAGCGGCGCCAGCGAGTAAGAAGGAATTCAGTTTGATTTGAATTGTCAAGCAGTTACGAGTAAGACGATATCTAGCGAGCAATAGCACTATTATTTTGAAAGTCAGTTTCCTTTAAGATATCAGTTTGGTTATTAAGCTATTCGTTGCACAGTTTGAGTGTTATTGTTAAGTACTTAATAAAGGCCATTTTTCCATCATTCAATATTGGAGTTATTTATTCAACAGTTTAGTGATTCGAACTTAGCAGAGGATTGCAAATAAGAGGATTTGCAAGTAAATTCGTTACAATATCTCAAAATTCTAGTCCTCAATTTGCATACAAACTGACAGACGGACAGACGGACACGGCTAAATCAACTCAGATCTTCATCCTGATAATTTCGGTATACTTAATGGTGGGTCTATCCATTTTCCTTTGGGATTCGTGACGAAGTTAATATAACATTTCATTTTAATGAAAGGTATAAAAAAAAATAATGAGAGGAGTGAGAATTTTAAAATTTTTTTAAACGTCATTTTCCTCTCCTTCGGTTTTACCTTGTAATATTTTATCATGATTCGAACAGCGAATAAAATAGTTTCTTCGTCAATCTAAAATTTCTTTAAATAAAGAAAAATTATCTGTATACGCAAGTAACTGAAAAAATAGTTCATCTTTTATTAGTTAGGGTGTTATATAGACGTGCCTTTTATATGTAAATGTTCTGTACTTACATTTGAAGATCATTTGTAAGAAAAGTTGTACCATGCAGCTTAAAGTCTGGTATGATAGCTTGGACCCACCTAGGCTTCAACTGTTTCCTCATCAAACGTAATGGAGGGGCCAGCTCAAGAGAGGCTGTCGAAGAAATTAAATCAATTTGATAGTCCGGAAGCAAAATCATCAAATTATAATTAGGAGTGTCCAGTTCAAGTTCAAGAACACTAATTTTTAAATCTTCAAAGTATTTGAAATATAAAACGGCGTTATATACTTTAAAAGTTGTATGGATCAGCTCTTGGGTGGCCAAATAGAATACGTGACTTATAACATCTGTATTGTAGCCATAGTTGCTTTTATCATGTGCCACATTCAAAAGGCGTGCGTCCAAGGTTTCAACTTCGTAATCACTTGTGAATTGGCCAAGCGATGTAGTTCCGGTTATTGGATGAGTTATTGTATACAAACCACGATGTTTTTGATGGTGAGGGTTGAAGAAATTTACAAAAAGGTTGGCGTCCCCCTCTTTCAGACCAATTAAATGTCGTTTGGGTCTATTGTTACGCGAGCGTATATATTGTGGTAAGTAATTATGTTTTGGGGTAGAAACTGATGTAGGTGGAGCTTGTAACTTAGCGCTAGGCTGTTGTATTGGACGAATTTTCTGTAGCCTTTGAAATGGAGCTGTTTTAGATTCAATTGGAGATTCCGCCACAAGTTCTGCGGCATCGTTTTCCTTTTTAGGATCTAACGCTGCATCAGTTTCTGCAGAAGTTGTTACGTCACTTATATTAATAATGTCTCCCTCAGTTGTTGTCGACGGCATCCCCGGCATGCCTGTGCTTTCCTCTGTAGTTGACATTTGAGTTGAAGATATTAAACCTGTAATAATTGTTGTTTCATTCACTTTTACGGTTTTAGTTGAGCCATCCGTAGCTATCGAAAGAGTTGTAGAAGATAATGTTGTATCTGGCATTATTGAAATGCTATCAGATGAATCCGTTGGAACGTATTCAGTATTATTTTTTGTGTTTGGAAGGGAAGTTGTGTATTCTGTGGTGGGGCTCTTAGTTGTTTTCAATATTTCCATCCCATCCGTTATGTTAGCTGTTGGCGTCGTAGATGATGGGGAGGATGTTGTCGATGATACCATATCCATTCCTAAATCATAACCGTAAAACACTAGCACAGCTTCATATCCACGTGTAATCGTTACATTATCTTTATTCAGACTTAAACCTTTGAGTGGATTTTCGGATCCAAAAAAGTAAGTCTACAAAAGAATTGAAGATTAATTACAAGAAGTTAAATGTAATGCATATAACGAATACTTATGAATATAAAAGTATGTATTTGAGGAATGTCATATAAAATGTCAATATATCATTAAATAACATACTGCTAGTCAATTATAAGAATAAACAGCGCACTGTATGGAGCAACTTATTGAAGACCACACTCCCGCCCCAATGCTGCCGGTTTATTTAAATATTAGCAGCTACTTTGCCGAAATAACTTTCGCTATCTCGGACGTTTAAAAGAGCAGCGAGAGCTCCTTTCAAGATGACGTATGATTGTAGATGAAGTGGGGGAAGAAGGTTCCATACCGAGGCGCTGACGATGAAAATACCAGTGTGCTCCTATAGTTTGCCATGCGTTTGATGGGAGGTAGGGCTGATAATTTTACCTGAGTAATGAGGTACCCGGGTACTTAGGTGTCGGGATCCAACTGCCCGGGTATTACTCGAGTACCAAAAAACTCAGACACCGGAGCATTACGCAAAATCTGTTATCAGTGTAGTTTCGAAAAATTGTTTGGGCTTTCCGAATAAAGATAACGGTATGTATTTGATTTGAAGTTGGGATAATATCCGGCTATCCAATTGCCCGGTAACCAGGGCATTACCAAAATTACTCAGGCAGCCGGCTCCAATACGATCATTGCAGTTTGCCATGTCGGGCGGATCATCGAATCATGTGACTGCAACATCATATGGCGAACGTCTCACTGCCCCATCTGAGATTCGCCCGATGCACAAAAACAAAAACAACCCCTTATCTACGGGGCTAAAAATTAAAGAATGTTCAACCTTAATAAAACATGCACACAAGTATGAAACTTTCTAACCGTCATTCAGCATCGAATAATCTACGGGTAAACTGGTCATCAGTATAAAATGTGTTTAAGGCTAAAACCAGGCAAGGTCATTCAGTCATAAACTATTTGAAGGCTTTCTGATGCACCGCATTACAATGTGTAATCTAACTCTATTGCTTACAGACGAGGTAGATAAGCTTCAATTTGATATGGGATCCGGGGGTAGTTCTTTATGACATTAATCTACGCACTATCGACGAAGAATATTGCATTGTACAAGCGCCTGCAATGCACATACAAGCACTACCTCTGCCACTAGGTACATAACACTACTTCTACTTGTATATAAAACCACACACTTGCAGACTTTAACGCGAGGGTTAACAAAGGTGTACCTGGCCCAATAAAATAAAGCCTCTAAAACGATATCCCACCCAATTGGCAATTCAATTTTGCAACCTCCGAGATATTGGCAAGGCGATAGTTTCGTCTTCCGACCATGTTACGATACGCTGAAGAAGAAGTACTTTCGGAAGACGGCTTAGAACGGCAAAAACAGGAAAAAAAACCACCTGGAAAGAAAAAGCAAATGACCCAAATTAGGAGAATTATTTTAATGTGTATTATAATTATTATTTCAAACAAAATACCTTCATATTTTATCAAAAATGTTCAAATTTCTATAATTTTGTTAGATAAACAAAATTATTTTATGAAATTTGTCACAAATTCGAATCATATAAAAGTCAACACAAAACAGAATTAGAGCAAAAAGTGATGCCGTTGCATATTTTTCCAGGAAAATTTATTTGTGTGATTTTTACTACGATTTTTCCTCTGAACGAAAAAGTAGTTTTGCAAAGAGGCAAATTGAATTCAGAGTGGGAGTTCAAGATGGCGGATTAGAAAGAGAAGCTGCCAACGTCAGTCACCTTGTAATTGCATCATGTGTAATAAATACTCCTATATTGCTAATAGAAAATGCTCGCAATGTGTTTTGAAATCAAAACAAGACAGCCTATACAATTTTCGTGATTGAAGCAACATAAATGTGACAAAAAAAATTTAAATTTCTACATTCGATTACTGAATACAAAAACAAAAACGTTTAAACAGCTATATATCGGCACTCTGATGTTTGGCAATGTACTAGCCTTTTGCAGCAATATAGGAGTACATATTACATACATGGAATATAAGCAAAATGTATATAACATAGCCGTAAAAGTGCGGTAAAAAATAAAAACGGCAGTAAAAGCTGAACTTATCATTTTTTCTATGAAAAATGAACACATCGATTTATACAATAAAACATGGACTTACGTTTTTTCCATAAGAAGCAGACAAACTGGACCCTGAGTAATAGCAGGATCACTTCGGGACTATTTTAGGTATTTTTTCGGGAAAACATCAAAACCTTTCGAAAATTGTTCGGGACAGTGGAAGCATCCTTTCGAATGAATTTCCGGACTAATTTTGGAATTATTTCTTCTATTACGGAACCAATTCGGAGCAATTACAGGATCAAAATAATTCCATAGTTATCCTGAAATTCTTTCCAATTGGTCCCGAAATAATCTCGAAATAATTCTGAAGGGATCCTGTAACTGTCCCGAAATGGTTTCGAAGTAGTCTTGAAATTATCTTGAACTTGTTCCGAAATCAAACCTTAAAAACCCCAAAGTGTTCGCGAAAGGATGGCTCAAATGCCCCAAAACTGTACCGAAAGAGCCTCGAAATGTGTTTGAAGATTTCCTGAAATGATACTCGAAATAATTCCGAAGAGATGCTAAAATTGTCTGCTCTTATGTTATGTTTCGTCCATCTGATAAAATTTAGTAGCCTGATGTGCAATTAATTATGTAGATTAGTGACGAAAGGCGCGGTTAATGAATAAAACTTCCTTTTGGTTTGTTTTATATTCATTTCATTCTTCAATTTGATGCTGGAGAAGATTATACTAGCTGCAGAACTTAACCGCACTGAAACAATATACTATAAAAGCGTGCAATTACTGGCATATGCTGATGACATTGATATCATCGGCCTAAACACCTGTTGTTAGTTCTGCTTACTCCAAACTGGAAAAAGAAGCGGTAAAGATGGGTTTGATGGTGAATGAGGACAAAACGAAGTACCTGCTGTCATCGAGCAAAGAGTTAGCGCATACGCGCCTTGGCAACCACGCTACTGTTGGCAGCCATAATTTCGAAATAGTGAAAGACTTCGTTTATTTGGGAACCAGCATCAACACTAGCAACAACATCAGCAATGAAATCCAGCGAAGAATCAATCTGGCCATAAATGCTACTTTGGACTAGGTAGGCAATTGAAAAGTAAAGTCCTCTCTCGGCGAACGAAAATCATACTCTACAAGTCACTTATCGTACCCGTTCTGCTATATGGGGCAGAAGCATGGACCATGACATCAGCAGATGAAGCGGCTTTGGGAGTGTTCGAGAGAAAAGTTCTTCGAAAGATTTATGGACCTTTACGCGTTGGCGACGGTGAGTACCGAAGAAGATTTAACGATGAGCTGTACGAGCTATACGCAGACATCAACATAGTCCAGTGAATCAAAACGCAGCGGCTGCGCTGGCTAGGCCATGTTATGCGAATTAAAGATGATGCTCCGGCCAGAAAGTGTTTCTATCGGAACCCGCCTATGGAAGCAGAGGTAGAGGGCGGCCCCCACTCCGTTGGAAGGACCAGGTGGAAAACGATTTAAACTCCCTTGGTGTGACCAATTGGCGCCGGTTAGCGGAGCGAAGGAGCGACTGGCGCGCCTTGTTGGACGGCCATAACCGTTTAGACGGTTAAGCGCCAATTAAGTAAGTAATATTTATCTTATAAACCATATGCGGGTGTATGTGTGAGTAACTACTTCGGCTGATGATTACATGTGTTTGTGAGTATCACTTCGTTGCCTTGTATGCATGTGTTTAAATGATGATTGATTTGTTTATGTACACAATAGTGGCAGCTTGCTTTATTGTTGTTGTGCCTTTATTTACTCACAGCTTAGTGATGCTAAAATTCGCCACAATATAAACCTTCATCTTTAATCACTCTATCTATTAAAAAAAAACCGCATCAACACCCGTTGCGTAGTTTTAAAGGTTTAAGTATTAAAGGACATAGGGACAGAAAAAGCGACTTTGTTTTATACTATGTAGTGATTAAAAGGGGAGCAGGAGAAAACATGAAAGCAGCGACAGTTTAGCGCTATCCTTACCTCGACAATACAACAAAATGAATTAATGAATTAAACCTGATATGTAAATATTATATTAAATTACTTTGTTAGAGATAAGTGGAATACTCTGTATATTTTTGAGAGAAAGAAAAATAATAATAAAGTGCGTCACATGCCCACGGCATCCCTCCTTTGCTACGACGACCGTTAGCCGCCGCGCTCCTCCCTTCCCCCCATCTTGAACGGAAAGCAGCTGTCCTAACACCTCCAGCCGTATGTGCATGTGTTCGTAACACGTAAATACTATGTTTTTATTCAGTAGGGTTCTGGATTGACTGAGCGTTACCTCAGCCTTCGACAAAACCCACCGCATATGCGTTAGACCTGTCAAAAGCTTTTGATACGGTCAGCCATGGCACGTTACTGCAACACTTGGAAGGGTCATCCCTTCCCCAAGTCTCAAAAGGTGGAGCGCAAATTATCAGTCTGGTCGGCAAGCATTGGTGCAATTCAGGAACATAACATCCAAGCCAAGAAGAATTAAACATGGGGTGGTTTCCTATCCCCACTTCTGTTTAACTTCTACATATCGAAGCTACCTTCACCACCAGAAGGAGTCACTATGTTTCCTACGCCACACGCCCAGGCCCACACATCGATGAGCTTTGTAATAAAATAAACAGCTATCCTTCTGATCTCTCCAGTTTCTTCGCCTCGCGAAAACTGACATGTCACCGACCAAATCATCGGTGACCTTATTTACAACATGGACGAGCCAAATTCGACAATATTGAACATCCACGTCGATTGCATCACGCTGCCGACTGCCGATCAGGATCTACATTTTGGAGAGCACGCAAACGCAATTGCTCCTAAAATCCAGAGCCGTAATAAAATCCGCGAATCTCTTGCCGGCAGCACTTGGGGTAAAGACAAAGAAAACGCTCATTACTACTTACCAAGCAATTGGCTGGCCGATTGCATGCTACGCGTCCCCAATATGGACGCCAAGCCTAAAGGTACTCACTGGAAGAAATACAGGTCTGCCAAAATACTGTCCTCAGAACACCACCTACACAATGAGGCGAGAGTACTCCCCATTAAGGAGAGAAGTGAAATGCTGAACAAACAGTTTCTGTTGAATACCCAGGAACCTGGACATCCCAACAGACATCTGATTGATGAGGCTACACATCCCAGGGGCCTTAGGGGTCATCTCCGTAAGCATTAGGAGGAAATACGGCACCTGAGTACACAGCCGTATGAGGCAAAAAAGCACCAACAGGTCCTCAGTGATATCCACAAACAGGCGTCGGACCTCTATGCCAGGAATTGGCCGGCAAATCCAGTACTTAAAGAAAAATACCCAGAACTAGCAGAAGAGGAATGCACTTAGTGTTGTGCCGATTAGTGTGGTGTTACTTAACTGTTACTTTGTAGTCAACACGGACGGCAAACTCATTTGACGTTATATGACATTCCGTTTTCATTGATGTGGCCAAGTTTGATGTCAAATTTGACCAAGTGAGAATCAAGCATATGTATATTAGTACCTAGTCATTCCAATCATTGTGGATAAGACAAAGGTGATATCTATCTACATGTGATGATCTGCATAGACGTCAAAATTACAAATATAACCGATCACCTGATTTGTTATGACTATCGTCTTCTCATTCTGTATCTCTTTCTATCACCTGCTGAAGGTAGCCGACCCTAAACGCCGCCATATTGAACATCCTGTCAAAACGCTAAAAGGTAGCCATCTTGAACATCCTGGCAGGCAGTTGACTGATAAGATATCACACATGTTTTATCCACAATGTTTCCAATAAGTACTTAATTTTAATACTCACACGCAGTTTACGATGAATGTCACGATAACCTACTCGTATAACGTCTCGACTATTTGGCAATTGCAATACATTTCTTAGTTCCAAAGCACTTCGTCCTGCCGAGCCTTCATACAATGCTATTAGCACACTCATCAGTGCTGTGGGAGAAAACGCAAAGTTATTTCTATTGAGTACAGAATGATAGTGAAGAATGCGATACGTGACAGCGTTGCTTAAATCGACCATGTATTCGGCAGGTGATAACTCTCTGGATCCCAAATGTTGATCTAGTGGTGGTTTTGACAATGTTGGAATAACAAAATTGTTGTTTGAGCGAAAAGCATTATGATTGAATTGAATGTAATGTGCATTAGCCAAAGGTAATGGCTCTTTAAGCAATAATGTAAATATTACAAAACTCCATAAGATGCTGTTAAAATGTTGTTGAGCTGCTGCTTTGAAGGAGTCCTTCTGGGGTGTATAAAAAAACATGGCTTTTGTGGATTACTGGACCACTTTTATTAAGTTCAATGGAGCTGTTGCTATATATCGAGGAACATGTTTTCAAATCGTCCACTTTAATTAGTAGTTTCAAATTTCTTACAGACTAACGAAATTTGTCGATAAATACGAGCTTGTTTATTTTGAATTGGTTTCACTCATCTGCAATTACTTTATAATTAACACCAAAAAATGTATACAATTAAAATGTATTAATTTAGAAGATTGGCTTACTTATTGTCGACATAACATACATGTATACGTATTAGGGTGTTCGATTATTCGATTTTTTCCGAATCCGATTTTCGGGTTAGTTGAGAAGCAATGAGTAATCCTGGGGGACTAAGAAAACGAAATGTAAATATATGTGATTATATGTCTGAAAAAGTTTTTATTTAGTCTAAGAGAGCGTGACTGCCAGTTCTTCGTCATATTATAAAAGCTGAAATTTCTTCGGCGCATACTTCCAACTGAGGTAGGAATGTTGTTGTATTATGATGGAACTTGAGTCATAGTGGCTTTAGGAAATATCATGCAAAAAATGTGCAAAAATTGGACCTTACTTTCGTCATTTTATAAAGGCTGATTTTCATATATTGTGTTCGTAACGATATTAGAAGCCACTAGCCTCATTGCCAGACACTTTCCATAGTGGCTTTGTCCAACCAGACAATTCTATAGGCTCATTCCATTTCAAGACACCCGGTCCGCGCAGGACATGATTTTTGATTTCGATGAAATTTTAATATGTTGTTCTTTAGTCAAAATAATGAAACACGTGTATTTTTTTCGGATTTATCGGCAATTGAATTCCATAAAATGCAGTCGGTATTTATTCACCTATTTTTTAACTGTCAATAACTTTGTCAAAAATTAACCGATTCTCATGATTTTTTCTTTGAAATGTTCGTTATTATATTTACTTTTATATAACTTTATAAACAATAGCATATAGTTTAAAAAAATTTGTTTGTTTAGTATTTAGTAAAAATTTATGACTTTTCAAAAATTAATTTCTCAAAAACAACAACTAGTGCAAGAACAAGTAAATACACTTTGCGCCATTACTAACTATCCTGACACTTGCCAAGCGGTCAACTGCGCCACCATCAGTTTATATTAAGGTGACCAGACGTTCATTATTAAATGTAAAAGTATCTTAAGTAAGACTTAATAAAATTCTTATATATTGCGATGTCTTGTGCTGCTCCCACCTCTGTTTCACCCAAGCGTAAACTGAGCACTGATTCTCCAACAGCTAAGGTGGTTAAGCTTGATGAGAGTATCACTCTTGAGAAGGTCTTTGCCAAGCTGACCGAACTTGAAGTGACAGTTCAACAGCATACTGAACAATTGCGGCCTTTAATCAAAGTGTATCGAATAGGTTGACTGAGGTGGAAAATAAGCTTTCTAAGCGAATGGAGGAAGAAATATCAGTGCTTAATGCTACGATTGCTGAATCGTCCGCTCGAATATCTGTTTTGGAAGCCAATGCGATGAAATTTGAAGAGGACATGGCATGCATGAAAAATATGTTAGCTGGTGTAATTGAACAGAGTGCTGCGCCGGATATCTCCGCTGATGCGGTTGCTTTCGGCATCCCGTATCTTGAAGGTGAAGACTTAAAACGTGTATTTAACCTGTTGTGTAATCTATCGACTTCCATTCTCCTCAAATAAGAGATATTTTTCGCACAAAACCTTCAAATTAAAATCTAAATAGTGCTATTATTATAAAATTTCACTCGCCTCTCGACCGTAACCGGACCCTGCGAGCTTTTCGTGAATATCGGTAAAGAACAAAGTCGGCTTTTCCCCTAAATCCTCTTGGTTGTGAGGGTTTTTTCATATTTATGAAAGCCTCTCTAAAGAGAATAGACTTCTGCTGCAAGAAGCTGTCAAATTGCGACGAAATGGGAAGTTGAAGTCAGCATTTACAATTAGAGGTGCAGTGTATGTGAGGAGTGAAAGCGCTGCGAACAGCCCGCCAACTGCCATAAGCTGCGTAGACGACTTACATCAGTTTCGGTAGTTTAGTCTTAAGTATTTGTCCTAGTTGTAGTGAATTAATCTTTGTAAGGGTAGTTAAACTCAGTAATTGCACTTTCTAGATTTATTTACTTTCTTGTTTTCTTAAAGTTGCTTTTCACTTGTGCTGTCCTAATGATGGTGGGTAATGATGCGAATAGCATTGGCGATAATAGTCTTGTACTTATGAATATGTTATGCAGTCGGCAAAAGGGTTTTAATGTCGTACACTTTAATGCGAGAAGCCTAAATATTGAGAAATGGATCAGGTTAGGAGAACATTTGAGCAATCTTCGGTGGATGTTATATGTGTGTCGGAGACATGGCTCAGACATGAGATAAATGATGCGCACTTTGAGATAGATGGGTATGCGATGTATCGAAATGATCGAATGAATAAAAAGGGTGGTGGGGTAGCCACTTACTGCAAAAATATCTAAAATCGAGCATGGTATCCCATGCAGGCGGGGTTATAACTGAGTACTTGTTGGTTCAGGTGTCCAGTCCCCTGTCTAAAGTCCTCTTGTCATGTGTGTACAATCCCAATAGATGTTTTAGTGTAAATGATTTCTTTAATACGTTGTCTGTAGTAGCTGTTAATTATGATGAAATAATAGTATGTGGTGATTTTAATGTAAATATGTTATCCCGTGATATGAATAGCTCCCGCCTTTTAGATGGCATGTCTAGTGTTGGTCTTTCTTTAGGAAATTCCTCTGTACCGACTAGATATGGGAATAATTGTTGTCCTAGTCTACTAGATTATTTCATTGTGTCTGATTTGTCTTCTGTCTTAAAGTTCGACCAAATTTCGTTTGTGTCTGACCATGATTTAATTTTCTGTTCCTTTGACATTACTCTTGATCATGGCAATTTAGTTTCGGCTCCTTCAAGTTTTCCTGACTATCGCTCGATCAATTTTAACAATTTGAGTACTGAGATTTCTTGGGTATACTGGACTTATTGCTGGAGCTTGCCATCGGTAAATAAAAGCTAAACTTTTTAAATAATATATTGTTATCTTTTTATAATGCTTATGTACCGATGCGCACAGTTCAGAGAAAATCTCGATCTTGCCCATGGTTCAACAAAACTGCTCGTGACATAATCTGTAAACGTTACAAAGCCTATGCAGTATGGAATGGAATCGTACTGATATAAACTGGTGTTCATATACGAATATACGGAATGTAGCTACTGCAACTATAAAACATGAGAAGCAGGCATATTTTCGAAAAATGTTAAATTGTGAACTTCCTAATAATGTGCTGTGGCGTAACTTGAAAAGTCTTCGTGTACATGTTAAAGACAATCCTGATTGCTCGCTCGACCCTGAAAATCTGAATGCAGTATTCGTTAATTATGCTACCTCTTCCAATGAACCAATCACCCACCCGATACATTGTCCTGTGAATTTTTCCCAGAAATTTGAATTTTGTGCTGTATCGGAGCATGATGTGGTGAGATGCATTTATAAGGTACGCTCAAATGCTATTGGTGAAGATGGTATTCCTGTAAAATTTATAAAAATTGTTCTTCCACAGATACTGCCAGCCCTGACCCATATTATCAACCACTGCATCACAACCTCGTGCTTTCCTGATTTCTGGAAGATCGCATCTGTCCTTCCTGTAGCTAAAAATAAGTCCGCCTGCCGTCTAAGTGATTTTCGTCCCATTAGCATTCTTCCTGCGTTGTCGAAGGCCTTTGAGAGCTTGTTATCAGAACAGATCCATGCTTATATTGACAAGTTCAATCTACTTTCCCCATTCCAGTCTGGATTTAGAGCAAAGCATAGCTGTTCAACTGCAATAATCAAAATCTTGGATGATATTCGGGCGCCCTATGACAGTAACAAGATAACTATGTTGTGTCTGCTCGATTTTTCCAAAGCGTTTGATTCTGTCAACCACACGTTGTTATGCATGAAGCTAAAGTCTTATTTTGGTTTTGGGGACTCTGCCTTAGGTCTCTTGAGGAGTTACTTGGGTGGTAGAGCGCAACGAGTGAAGGTGGGATCGCAAGTCTCTAGTCTTAAGATGTTATCTAATGGTGTCCCCCAAGGTTCTATACTTGGACCGTTATTATTTAGCCTATTTATTAATGACATATTTACCACCTGCAGGTATGCTCAAATGCATGCTTATGCAGATGATATTCAACTTTATATGTCGGGAACACATGCGTAAGTTTCTGAACTTTGTGCCAAGTTTAATAGTGATTTGTCAGCTATTTCGTCTTGGGCGCAAAAAAATTATCTTTCCCTTAATAGTGATAAATCGTATGTGCTACCTATATTTAAAAGGCAAATTAACTCATCAAATCTACCAGCTTTATATATCAATAATAAGTGCCTTAAGTACGTGTCTAAAGTAAAGAATCTGGGGGTTGTTATTAACTCTAGTCTCTCTTGTGATGATCATATTAACGCTGTTATCAGTAAAGTTTACTACACTCTACGTAATCTACGAATGTCTGCTCCCTTCACCCCCCTTGGAATTAGGAAGCGGCTTGCTATACAACTAATACTACCAATTATCTGCTATTCGGATTGTATATACAGCAAATTAGATTCAAAATCGGCACATAAGATTGATGTCGCCTTTAATCATATCACGCGGTATGTCTTCTGGTTGGCTAAGTATGATCATATATCAGCGTGGCGAACGAGTCTCTTGGGTTGTGAAATATCTGAGTATCTTAAGGCAAGGAACTGTATATTTTTGTGTCGTGTGATTCCTGATAAAATGCCTACTTATTTATATAACAAGCTAACATTCTCTAGATCTGCTCGCATAAATGACTTGATCGTGCCCAGCTACAATTATCTAAGCTCTGACTTTTCTTTGTCCATGCTATCCGCATTTGGAACTCTATCCCCAACTCGGTTCGAAATAGCTTAAGTAGAAGCAACCTTAAGAATGTTATATTTTCTTTCTTTGGTAAAGTTTATACAAATTAGAATCTGAGTTTAGCTACTTATTAATCTAGTCAATCTTTGTTGCTAAATGTCCTTGTCACAATTCTTGTTAAACTTATATATTATCACTTTTGTTACTTATGGAATAATATATACATTTTAAGTTTTAAGTTTTAAAAAATTATAATCATTATTATGTAACCATTGTTGCACTATAAAAGATCATACAAGATCTATTCTGCTAATGCTGTCAATAAATAAATAAAATGAAATGAAATGAAAAAAAATTTAATATTCAAAAATTCATATCTCGAAAATAACGAGTTTTGACTAATAGGCATTTAGCCAAGTTGAAATATGAACTGTTCACTCAATATAAAAAAAAGTTTAAACAAAAAAAGTAACGTTTTTTGAGAAATTAATTTTTGAAATAGTCATAAATTTTTACTAAATACTAACAAAAGTTTTTTTTAAACTATATGCTATTGTTTATAAATGTTATATAAAAGTAAATATAATAACGAACATTTCAAAGAAAAAATCATAAGAATCGGCTATATTTTGACAAAGTTATTGACAGTTGAAGAAATAGGTGAATAAAATACTGACTGCATTTTATGGAATTAAATTGCCGATAAATCCGAGGCAAAAAAAATACACGTGTTTCGTTATTTTGACCAAAGAACAACATATTAAAATTTCATCGAAATCAAAAATCATGTCCTACGCGGGCGGGTGTCTTGAAATGGAATGAGCCTATAATAAAATTCCATTACAAGATATTGAATAAAAATAAAATTTTTAAATTTTGTTTGCCGTAAAAATGTCAGCGTTTGTATTATGAAAAAGTACAGTTTTGCGTTCGATAAAGTGTCTGACTGGAAAAAGCCACTATGATAAGTATCTGGCAACGAGGCTAGTGGCTTGTTGTTGTTGTTGTGTTAACAGTGCTTCGCCCCATTCAATGGGCACGACCACTAACAAATTGTCATCAAAGTCCTCTAACGGGAGTCAAAGGAAACTGTCAGTTTCAACAGGGGCGGACTATAGGGCGATTGGTGTTAGAGGCGTAGGGACACATCGCATGAGGGCATACTACATTACGTATGTCGGGGTTGATTCTGTACAAGTAAGAGTATAACCTGTTACAGTATCCAGAACGAAGTTTGGCCAGGGTGACTCGTTTCTCCATTGGTAGTATGCTTTCTTCTTCTGCAAGGGTAAGATATTGAGGCTAGTGGTTTCTAATGTCGTTACGAAGACAATTGATGAAAATCAGGCTTTATGAAATGAAGAAAATAAGACCTCTTTTCGCACAAATTTGGACGATATCTGCTAAAGCCACTATGACTCAAGCTTCATAATACACCAATTTTCCTACATCAATTGGAAGTATACCCTGACGAAATTTCAACTTTTATAAAAAGGCGAAGGTCTGGCAGATGGATGGTATGCCTCCAGTATTTTAGATTTACGCACAATGGTGGGAGGAGTGGCTAAAGTGTACTTCATGCCTGAAGATTGTATTTTAAGTGTACTTATCAGTGCGGCTTCAGATATCGTAAACCAACCCATCGCTTAGATTTTCACAACGCGAAAACCCGTGAAAAAAGATTAGAAACACATAAACTCATCGAAAACATGAGCATATGTATATCGTAAGCTTAATTCACAAGGGCCCTAACCAACACATTTTTGCAAACTGTGTTTTTAGGAGATTTTGGTATAATATATTAAAAATGCACCCACAGTAAATTATAACAGAGTTATTCAACTTTTAAAAAGCTATATCTGCTTAAATTGAATGTGAAAATAAATTTGTTGGTTAGGGCCTTTGCGGCTAACGACATGCCGTTATTCCTGAGTCCCCATCGTCCGATTTCTATAGTTTGAAGCTAGAAATTCAGCGGAAATATGCAACGAAGAGCTACTGTGGGATTAAGCACTGAGAAAAAAGCATACGAAATGAAGCTCTGCAAGTCACTAGAGATACTCCGCCGCGTCCGCCGAATTTCGTCGTTTTTCGTACGCCGCCGCTGAATGTCAAAATATCGGCGCGGCGGCGGCGTTTCGGCGCGTTACTTTATTTTCTACTTATTTAAGACTGTTTATGCCGTTTATTGTTCCTGATGAAAATTGTTCCGATGAATTCACATAAAATGACCCAAGTCAAACATGTTTTCAAAATGTGTTCAAGTTGTTAAAAAAGTAAGTTACCCGAAAAAGGTTCCGACTTTTTCAAAAATTCTATATCCCGTTTGGTTTAGAAATTAAATACTCCTTCGAAATGATTCTTACCTCATACTCAAGTTGAAGATATACATATGTATGTACGTATATGAACGGTTTAAAAATCACTTGGCCTTATATTAACCATCTGTTGTTTATTTGCGAAACTATAAAATAGCGTCTAGAATGTTAATTTGGATTTTCACACTTCATCATTCAATACCCAAGTCTCCCGGTTTTGACATGACCGAATAGTTACTCCCTCACATTTCAATTTGTTTCTTTGGTGTAGCTCGGCAGCATAGCGCGACAAAAACATCAGTCAGAAAGACTTCGGAGTTTACCCTCAGAGCTCTGGAAAGTGACGTCAACGAAGGTATGAGTTCGAAATCGCTGTTCTATAGTTTTCTGTGCTGGCATATGGACTGGTGATCGGATTGCTACTGCAGCCGAAAAAAGTAGAGGTGCGATCAAAAATAGGCCAGTTTTTGATGCAAATCATTAAAACTGTGCCACGAGAGTCATAACTATTAATAGACCGTTAATAGCAACGGTAAGTCGCCTTTGTGCGTGACCAGCAAGGAGCCACAAATGATTTAATGAAATCGTGTCGACGACGAGTATTAGGAGTTAGCCCAGAACATCTCCTTCGGTGAAACTGCGCTTTTCACGAGACACACAGACAAAAGTGTAACTATTTTTAAGTACTTTTTTTTTCGGCAGACGCAGTAGTAACAACCCCTAAGACTGTGGGTACGTTCGAAGCCTCCCTGGAGGAAGTGAACGAAGGAGAGTCAATGAGCTACTCCTGTAATTTTTTGAACGATCCGCCGCCGCCGATAAAGTGATCGGCGTAAACCTCTAACTCGGACTGTAGCGAGTTGGCGAGGGGGTGTGCCAAAGAAGATTCAGTGTCTATGCATGCATCAACTACGCTGAATAGCCCTTGGTATGTTATATCTACAGTATTGTTGATAATACCCACCCTGTAGTCTGTCCCTTTTGCCGATTTCCTGCGCTTCTATGTGTTTAACATTGTGAAGTTTTGAATGCTAATAAAATTTCTGCTGTTATAATTTATTCATTAACTAAACAAATAGTAATTTATATTCACGATCTTGAAGGGCTCCTTTACTACTATCTGACCGTTCCTCGGTCTCCTCCTTTATATGTCTCTGACCTATATTTTCTCTAGATTTTACGTTCATAGGTCCTCACAGATCATAAGCTATAAAATAACGATATATTTTTTATGTACTCATTATGCATGAAGTTGCTCAAGATAAGCTTGAAGTGTGCTTCAATTTGATGGTATAGGAATGACAGACGAATCTTTTCTGATTGGAACTCTTTATTTAAGGTATTTATAGTTTTAAGAATATAGGCGAGAAACAGCATATAACGCCACTTACTTCGAGACACGCACAATGTTACACGACAAAGCGCTCTATGTAAAACCGGCCAATAGCTATCGGCTCTGCTGATGAGAGTTATGCCCCTATTACCGTTTACAACTCAACTCTGTTTCAGTTGAAATTTTGCAATTTAGTATTACAGATTACAACCCAACCTGTCAAAAAAAAATGTCGGTTGAAGTTGTCTAGTCTTACAACTTTTTGTGGCATTACCGTCTACAACTTTGAGTTGGTGTAGTTTTCAAAGACATAAAAATCTGACCACTGATTACTAGCAGTTGTCTCCTAAAATTTTGCAGTTGTTTTCAAAAAGGTATCGTTTTACAAGACGGTTCACCATCTAATTTTTAACAAAAATTTTCAAAGTTGGTATCGAAATACACGTTTCGACCTCCGTTTTTAGAATCCGAAAGCAAAAATTAAAAATTTCATTTCTGTCATATCATTTCGTTTCAAATTTTCATGTGGTTGTTGTATGCCCGATTTTTTGTACACACCAATGCAGAAAGGTGTTGGACCTAACCAGGTGGCCGGAGGCCACCAACCCAGAAATGTGTTCTGTGCAAAAAACTATGGGTCGGCCTCATATTTCGGACCCTCTCGGGCCATTTTATGGGTTTTTGTAAATATCTTTCAATAGAAATAAAATATTTAATTTCCGCTTTCCGATTCTTTAAACGGATGTCGAAACGTGTCTTTGATACCACTTTTGATACTTTTTGAAAAAAAATCTTCTTGTAAAACGTTGCCGAAAAAAAATGGAAAGCGAGTAGTTAAAGATTTTTACGTTCATTTAAACAATCTTTATAATCAGCAATTTTGTACATATTTATAGAAAAAACAAGGTTTCAACCAAAGATTATATTGAACATCTTTTTGACCTGGAGCGACATCCCGAAGTTGGACGAGGCAAGGCGCAAATCGGATGCAGCCGAAATAGGTGAAATTATGCGAACTTGAGTCCCATCGATACTACCCACTACTCCTGGGAATCCTGTTTTAGAGTATAATGCGGTTTTTCCTAATTCCTTTCACGTTTTCATATCATTTAAACCATTTATTTGCACTTTTATGTATGTATATGAAATCAGCCTAAAAGTTTTAGTGAACAAATGCATCGATGGATTTTTTATAGTTTGTATGCTTTATCAGTGGTTGCCCACATTTTCGTAAGTACAGAATATATACAAAACAGATTTTCAAATAAACTATTGTCTTATTTATGTATGTAGTTGCACAGTATGGTCACAGTATGTATAATAAATAAAAGTATGGTTACTCTTTGCCTCAGCGCGTTTTTCAATTAGCTTAAACCGTACTATTTGCGATACCCGATCAAACTGACTACAACGGTATCTGAATATTTTACAAACACTCGTGGGTGTTGATCACTGATGCCGCCAATAACTATTAAACAAAAAAGTTAAAGGAAGTGTTTATTGTTTTTTCATACCATATATAAAACACGTCAATTGGCGCACCTCCTCTTCTTAATTACATAACACAAGCATTAACTAGCCCCCTTCAAATAGTGCCCAAGAAAACATCAAATGCAGTTAGTTGGTATAATGTTGTTGGTGTATTTCAATGCGTTGTACCTAAATTGTTTTTGTGTACAACGATTTATAGGCAATTAAGTTGACGTTTGGCTTAAGATTGATGGGTTATTGACCAATACCCTCGCTAAAATTTCGAAGTTCCATCTCGATTGTTTTAGGGTTGTACGAAAATGCTTCGACAACCTCATATATTTTGTTTGCTCATTAGGGTGATTAGAAAAATCATTCGAATTGAAATTATCGTCGCGATAAAAAAATTAAGAAGAATGAAAGATCAGGTAAAATAGTGTGTTTGAAGAAAGTTAGTCGCAAGTGATATATGTAATACTAATTTAAAATTATTTGATAATGTAATTTTTTTACAAAACGGGATGAAACTTTGTTCTTTACCGCAATAATATTTACCATAAATCGTGAAAATTTTTCCGAAGTTTTGTGTTTATTTCGCGTATTCCAACATTATGGTAATTTTTATTATACTCAGCGTGCTTGGCACATAGACTTCCATACACCAAAATCATCAGTATTGAAAAAAAATTTGACTGAGCCATGTCCGTCCGTCCGTCTGTCCGTTAACACGATAACTTGAGTAAATTTTGAGGTACCTTGATGAATATTGGTATGTAGATTCCTGGGAACTCATCTCAGATCGCTATTTAAAATGAACGATATCGGACTATAACCACGCCCACTTTTTCGATATCGAAAATTTCGAAAAACCGAAAAAATGCCATAATTCATTACCAAAGATGGATAAAGCGATTAAACTTGGTAGGTGGGTCGACCTTATGACGCAGAATATAAAAATAGTAATATTTTGGACAATGGGAGTGGCACCTCCCACTTTTAAAAGAAGGTAAGTTTTGCAAGCTTTAGTTTTGCAGTCGTTGAAGATATCATGATGAAATTTGGCAGGAACATTACTACTATTACTATATATGTGCTAATGAAAATTAGCAAAATCGGATGAAGAACACGCCCATTTTTAAAAAACAAAATTTTTAAAAGTCAAATTTTAACAAAAATTTAATATTTTTACAGTATTGTGACGAATATTAGTGACACTAAGTTATACTCACATCACTAGTCTGATGCTAAGTAAATGAAGCCACAACAACAATACAGCAAGCAGTCACTTGTATCTATATAAACGAATCAATAATTATGTCTACACACATGTACGTACACGCAGCGGAGAGAAAACGCACAAAAACATGCATATACATATCTTACCTGAGATGCTCACAAAAGAAGGCAATTTTTGTGCAAGTATCACTCACAGATACACACGCATATGAGAAGCTATAAACGTAGTTATAGCTGGTAATTTTATAGCTGATAACTAACTAGTAAATTCTAGAATAGAAAAGCATAGAAATATGCAACGAGGAAACCAGACAGTATAAAAGGCAGCAACAGTGGAGGCACGACAATCAGTTTTATTTAAGCAAGCTATCAGTTGCGAAATATAAGTGTTATTTCCAAGTAGTTTAATAAATACCATTTTTGCATTATTCAATATTGGAATTATTTATTCAACAGTTTAGCGATTCGAACATTAGTAGAAGGTTTCAAATAAGAGGAATTTCCGTAAATTCGTTACAGTATATAAGTAAATTATGTCAACATTCAACTCCAGAAATAATATGGTGCAACAAAATACAAAACTAAAAAAATTTTCAAAATGGGTGTGGCTCCGCACTTTTCATTAATTGTAAAAAAGCTAATTGGGAATATTACACAACCTTCACAAACCAATATTTTGCTGCTCTTCCCGTTCCGACCGATGTCCGGCAGGGCGAGTGTGCGTTCCGCAAGGTCACCGCTTCAGCTTCGCACGCTTCATCCCGGCCGGTAGAATACCTTAAATCATACCGCATTTCCCGGCCGAAGCCGCAAAGCAAGAGAGAACGTGAACTTGCGAGACACCTCAACCCTATAGACCCCCTTATTAGGAGTTTTTAACTTGGATATCATGCGGCTGATAAATGAACATAAACGTACCAAACGGGAGGAGCATCTAAAGAACTGCAACCTCTCTGCGGGTGCTGGTAAATTGTGGTCAACCGTCAAATCCTTGTCTAGTCCAACCAAACACAATCACAAGTATCTATAGCCTTCGGTGATAAAACTTTATCTGATTCGAGAAATGCGCGAGCGGCTTTTGCCGACAATTTATAATGCATTCTTCTGGTCACATATCCAGACGTCGTGCTAACAGACGAGCTCATAAACATAAACACGACGTCCCACCCATTGCCATCGCCCCCACAGAGGTTGAAGTAGCCATCCGCAAGGCCAAGCCCTCCAAGTCGATAGGCCCCAACGGAATAGCCATGCCAAAGCTTTAGCACCTTGGCGTTGAGGGAATAAAATACCTCACACATGTTTTCATCCTGTCACTGGAATCCTTCGTTATTCCCGAAAAATGAAAAATGGCAAGGATAATCCCGCTACTAAAGCCTGGTAAACCAGCTAACGAAGGCGAGTCTTGTCGCCCGATATCACTCCTTTCGCCAGTAGCTAAGACATTGGAAACTGTTCTGCTCCCTCATTTCACGGCAAATCTTCGCCTAGCCACGCATCAACATGGCTTCCATAAAATGCACAACACTACCACCGCGCTCAATGCCATTAACACTCAGATTAATTACGGATTAAATCAGCAAAAACCCCATCATAGGACGGTGCTCGTGGCACTTGACTTGGCAAAAGCTTTTGACACAGTCAACCACGGCACGCTACTCCAAGACATAGAAGGCTCACACCTTCCCGCTTGTCTAAAAGGATGGACCGCTAATTATAAGAGTGGTCGGCAGGCGTCGGTTGAATTTAGGAACGAAATTTCTAAACCTAGAAAAATTGAACAGGGGGTTCCACAGGGTGGTGTCCTATCCCCGCTTCTGTTTAATTTTTACATATCAAAACTCCCTTCCCGACCAGATGGAGTCACAATCATTTCCAATGCTGGCGACTACACGATTATGGCTACAGGATTTGGCCCTTCAGTCTATGAATTAGTTTCTAAAATAGCTATTTCCCCGATCTTTCCAGTTTCTTCACCTCGCACGACTTGACATTATCGCCGACAAAATCCACGGCCACCCTGTTTACGACGGGGAAGTAAACAGATGTCGCAAATATTGGACGTACGTCGTCACACTACCGACTGTCAGTCACCCAAAGATCTTAGGGGTAACGTTCGATAATACTCTAACTTTCAACGCTCATGCCACCGAGATTGTTTCTAAAGTAAAAAACCGCAACAAAATCCTCAAGTCGCTTGCCGGCAGCACATGGGGAGGAGATAAAGGAACGTTGCTAACCACGTACAAAGCAATTGGCTGGCCGCTCATGAGCTACGTGTCACCAGTCTGGTCGCTTGGTCTTAAAAATACACACTGGAAAAGGCTACAGGCCTGTCAAAATGCTGCAATTAGAACGTGGGAAGCGGGCATAAAGCGTTCG
Organism: Eurosta solidaginis; assembly: GCA_029619165.1. Lineage (NCBI taxonomy): Eukaryota > Metazoa > Arthropoda > Insecta > Diptera > Tephritidae > Eurosta > Eurosta solidaginis. Next base: position 16,522 of record JARSSU010018145.1, on the reverse strand, counting down.
GGCATTTCTTCGCAACCGACAGCCATTTATGGCCAACGGCGATGGATGTTTTGTCATTATGCTTTGTCGGATTTGAGACGGATTTCTGGAATTCTTCGAGCGAGAATAAAGCGAGTCTACGCTGATTCAATGACCTTGCGTAAAACACTTTCCCCTCCGATGACGATTTAAATGTTTGGCTAGATATGACAGCTTCCTTTCACATGTGTAGAGGCGTCCCCGTTCACCGTGCTGACCGTCGGGCAGCCATTTGTTCCATCAACATATCTCCCCTCCTGATCAATGGCCTATACAAGTAGGTACGTAATAAAAGAAAACAAAGTTTAGCTTTTTTGGGCTTTTATCTTTAATTATAAATAACAGTTGTTTATTAAACTTTAAAATGTAGATATTGTATTTATAGTTTCAATAAAACTCAGTGTATGCATGCATGTATGATTTATGTATTTATGGGGGGAAGTTGGGCGTGATTCTATCCAGTACGCAAGTGAGGGGCTTACATTTTTCTGCATTACATACTTTTAACCAATTTTTTCGTATGTATGTTTTTTCCCAAAGTGGCGTTATTGCTTCTGCATATGTGTTGATGATACCGCTGTATGAGTGTTTTTGTTTTACATACATATACGTAACTATATATGTAGAATATTTATTTGCTTATGTACTACTAGACGAAACTTTGTATAAATATCACTTACTATTAATTTTTGTAATTGCCAAAAATGTAACCAATAATAACAGAACTGTGTACAAGTGTTAGAAATTATACATATATATTTATAAGTATGTACATATGCTTGTAAATACATTTATTATTGCTTACAAAAATGAGATGTTGGAGGACGTTTTTGCGATTAATCAATCAGTATATTATTTATTAATTAAAATATTAATTCATTCAGAAAATATTGCATGTTTAACAGAATGTCCACGCTTTAGGCTAGGATTTACATATATCCAAATCGTAGGAGCGAGATCACACTTACATATTGCAAAGATATGTATGTGTGTTAATCAAAGGCTAAAGATTTTTAACTGTAAAACATATTTTTATTTCCTTTAAATTTTAAAAAGTCAACAGCAACAGTTTTGATAAAATTTCATCATTAACAATAATTCATTTCTTTGAGTGGTTTTATTCAAATGAAGAATTTTTTTTCGATTTATTACAATATATGTACATACACAAATGTTTAAGTTAAAATTAAGTTTAATAGAAAATTTGTAATAAATATTTTATGTTATATATACGAACTGCAAATTGCACATAACTAAAAATAAGAAGTAACTACTATTCGATTGTTTGCTTTTAAGTTACATAACTCAAAAATATTAAGTGAATTGATTAATCGCAAAACTGTTTTAGAAAAATGGTAATCGCACAACATTAATTGAACATATTTGTATATATGTGTTACGTAAATTACAATTTTAGTTAAGAATGTGCCACATATCTATGTGGGTCGGTTGTTTTTGATAATATAAGGGCTTAGCTAAAGATTTCAATCATATATGTATGTATAATTTTATTAACGAAAGAATGCTTTAAAACGCAAACAAATGCACACATACATGCGTATACAACGCCTATCATCATGAAATTCATTATAATTACATTGAAAATTACAAATTAAAATAATCTTGCATACTTTTCGGCGCCGGATACTCGCTGAGTATGCAGGATCGGTTATCATATTAAATAAATTACGTTAAACAGGATTGTAACATACGCTGGCAAATAGATCGTGAGCTTCTTACCAATCCACAATTTTTAAGATCAACAGCACGATGTTGGTATATTACTTCACCAAATAATTAATTGTAAATAAGCGTTTTAACACCAATTTTTTCTGAGAAAATTCTTTCAAACATTCAGTCGCAAACAGATCTACTCTTTGTCGGTGTTGTTGAGATGGTAGCCAGCTTATGATTTTCAAGAATCGATTTGCGACAAAACTTTTGTGAATCCGAGTGAAAAGATTTGAAATAATGCAACTTTTTCAATTCGCACTCAGTTTGCAACATAGTTAAACTTCAATTCAAGTATAATAGTTTTATTAATTTTGAATAGCATATAACTTTAAGCGCTTGATGAAATTCATGATGTTATGAACCACTACGTATGCATAGTGCATTTGTACGTGCATATACATATGTATGTATTCATGTACATCTGCTAATTATAATTATTTCTTCATAAGAAACATACATATGTACATATATATCATTTTAGGTACAAATAAAAATTTAAATTTTAAACAGAAAAGTGAAGTACATACATACATATGTATGTACATATTAAATACTAGATTATAATATAAATTTAGATTTCTATAAATTACATAAATTTGAACACTTTCTGATTAATTTCTATATCTTGCGAGAGTTCCACGTCGTTACAGCTTGCACTTCTCTATTTCTTTGTCAAATTGTCTTTTAGGGATTGAATTTTTCGGTAAAAATCGAAGCAGAGGGGAAAATAAAACTGACGTAAATTGCTACAAACTGCAGAATTTATGCATGAAATTACAAGAGTTTCACAGGTTTGTCTATCAGTTCCCATTGAGCACATAACTAATTTTCGATATCAAAACCAAATTAATCGTATACATTTTTTTGGGAGGGTGTATTCAAAGTGAAGCCTTGGACACCACAAAATTTTGTTTGTTATTGAGCATATTTTTTCTTTTATGAATCAAGATAATTGATTGTAATACCTATTTAACATCAACAATCATTGTAATACCTAGTTAATAGAATTGTTGTACAAAATTAAACATAATACCACTTAATTGAGATTATTTTTTATTGTATCACAACAAATAATTACATTTGTTATCTTCTCCTCTTTTAGTTCTTGGCGCATATACGTTCCATGTATGTAAGTATATTTAAGCTATGTTTTAGCAATACAATAAATATATATTTTCCTCTTATTTTTAGGGAGCTCTACTAAGTAATAGTCCTTGGCCAAATATATTTGTATGTATAGCCGGGCCAGATTGGCTGAAAAACTGTATTAAGTACATCAAAAATCTTGAATCAGATATGCATATTATTATACGAAAATCAGCTTATGTGTCAACAACAATATTGCTATAAATTCTTGTTAATTTATTTTCAGGTATTGTTCATTTTTTAGCATATTTCTTTTTTTTTGCATTATACTATGTATGTGTGTATGTAGGGCTGAATAGTTATTTTCACTTTACCTATTTTTATTTTTAACTTTATTTACATATTTATGTATGTTTGTATAATAGTTTTTAGTTGGTTTCTCTTTTATTTCTTTTGCCATGTTTTAATATTTTGCTATTTCATTAAATGTATGTATAGATTTATATATAGTTAAATATGTATGTATATGCATCTTAATGTTGTTATGTCTATGTTTAATGTAATACTTAAGTGTCTACCTATGACCTTATGCAACATACAGACATATTGATATCTGTTTATTTTGTCTATGAACATTGTCTATTTATGTATTTTATAATCAACGAAAATACGCACTTGTTTGTAACTATTTAAAGTAATCAATTGCGGCGTATCTTTTTTAATTCAACTGTATGTGTACATATGGATGTTGACTGCTAAGTATAAATTATGGTAGAGCCGCGCAAGATCGAAATTCTTAATACTATACGTATGTATATTTATATTTTCCATTTATTGTAATGTTTTGTATGAGTTAATATACTTGTTTGTTACATATATCATATTTATATGTATATATTTAAGATAAGTATATTTATATATGCAATAGTAAAGAAAAAATTTTCCTAATTTCAAAAATTAATCTATAGTGTAAAATTGCCATTGCAGGCGGATCGTGTGAATTATCAATAATACATATGTAATAAGTAAAGGGAACACAAAATAAGCAATAACAAAAAAGCAAAATAAAGTTTAAATGTGTTTGTATATTGTAAGTCATTTTTATATGCATGTATAAGTAAAAATATTATGTAATTATATTATTGCAGCAAATATTAAAATAACATCGCGCTTTTTCGTATTCATAAACATTGTCCAAATGTTCATTGCTGCTTGGCTTAACGATTAGTGCGGCTGTCTTATCATGCTAATGCGCGTCTTTATGATCGTAAATGGTGTTGTTGTATTGCAAATGGGCACAGCCCTTATTATGTCGATCTCTCCATTTTATGATGTTTAAGGAAAGTGTTGTGATGGCAGCGAAGTTCGCATACAGATGTTATGTTCAGCATTTGAGGCAGCAGTGGTCAGATGGTTATTATTAGTGTTGTTGCCGTTATTGGCAGTTGCAACAACATATGTCTGTTGATCTTGTGATTTTACATCAGCATCAATGATCGTGCCATAATTTTGGCTGCTAGCTAGCGTTGTATGGACAAAGTTGCTGCCATTGGCAGTGTGTTGATTGTTGTAGTTGTTGTTGCCCGCAGATATTATACTTAAATTATTTGGTGGTGGCTTCACAATAACGGAAGTGGCCACGGCAGTTGCTTGTGGTACGGTAGCTGCCAAATATTTATATTTATGAGCAGGGTTTCTATTACTGTTAGGGCCAGTATTATTGCAGTTGTTGTTCATTCGTTTGTTTTTTGTATTTACATATGCTGACGTTGATGTAGCAGTTGGGCTAGAATCCATTATATGCATTGATGCTGATCTAGAATTGGCTCCCGCTGTCAGTTCTGTCGTTGCTGTTGTAGTCGTCGTTGTCGAAATCAGTTTCGCTGTCACTACCTCCGTCGCCGTCGTTTCTGCTGTCGCCGCCGCCGACGTTTTTTGGCCTTTTTCAGTCACCAAATCGGCTGCATGCTTTCTTCCATCTGCACTGAGTGCACCATTGATCTCGACGTTCCATACCATATACTTTGCGACACTTTTTATTTTCCCCTCGTGTGCGTCTATTCGGTGAGTTTGGTGTGTGTTTAGTTGTTGTGGTGGCTATATGATGTGTATGCTGTTGTTGGTGATGATGAGATGTTTGTTGTTGGTGCTGCGTTGAATGTTGTATATGTGCACTAGAAAGTGTAACTATTGTTCCGGTGGCGTTCGTGTGCGTCGTTTGTTTGTGGTTTTGAATGTGTTGTGATTGTTGCTGCTGTTGATTATTTGAATAGTTAGGTGTGATTGTTACTGCCGGTACTTGGTGGTGTTGCTGATGTGTCTGTTGAGCGCCATTGTGATGTGTCGTCACTGTAATGTTTTGTTGGGATAATTGGTGAAGCATATTGTTGGCACTGATATTGTCGTTGTGTATGATGGAATTGCTTTGACTATTACATCCGTTGGTATTGGTATTGCCACTGCCATTACTGCTGATGCACGCATTAGGGCTGCTGCTGTAATTATGATGGTAAGTGGGTGATGGATATGGCGCGGTCGACTGGGACGGACGGGGTGATGATCGAGCATGTTTAATATATTGAGGCTGCGGTTGCTGACTTGAGTTTACTGTCACCGATGAAGTGGCGGTTTGTACAGCTGTTGGTGTCGGCACTGATGATGACTGCCAGTAATTGTGATGAGCTAGCGGTGAATTCGATACACAGTTGGTCTGCATTTGTTGATTATTTTGGCTACTGTTATTAGTAATATAGGTGCCACCGTGAAATGCCGTTTTACTGCAATTTAAATGTTGACCCTGATTTTGCTGAAACTGTTGCTGTTGGCTAACTCGTCCTTGCCTGTGGGTGGGAAAACAACAAATGTCATTATTTGCTTGAAGGTAACGAGCTTGACGAAAGTTAGGTTATATGCATGCATAGCGAATGATACAGGTGCAGCATGGGATTCCTACACATAAAAAAATTCTGTACTTTGTTTTTGTAAATCATGCACAATGTCATGTGCACTAGTTCAAATCATCAAAAAATTCATCATAATAATATATATATATATACATAAATGTGTGTGTGTGTATAGCACGGTTACCATACCATGTTTTCATTGGGCCAAAATTCATCGAAAAAAAGGACCAAATCTCAAACTAACGCACAACATTTTTACTCTATGTAATGTAATTAACACATAACCTTATTGTTCTTGCAGTGGCAAGATACCCAATCCGACAAGCACTGTCTCATGGCCTTATTATGATGCCCACTATCAAGCCCTTCCGCAAAGAGGATAGGTATAATAAGAGCCGTCACTCGTTATTTTTTAGCCATTTACTCGATGTAAGCTGTGAGGTATCTAGTAGCTATTTTTTTTTGGCGAGATGATTATAAATGTCTTCTATACATTTTCATGGTGTATTTGTGTTTATTTTTCCGACTGTTTTTAATTAATTATTTAATTTTCTTTCCAAAAATCACGTTTGCATATAGTGACCACACCGCATGGATAAATGGGAGGCAATTCAAAAATGTCCTTCATAGAAAACATTCGGCATGAATTTTTTGATTTCCAGCGAGTTAATCGCCACAAAATAACGATGACGGCTTTTATTAAATCAAGTGGGCGGATCTTTAGAAAAGAATATTGGTAGACGAAAAATTAAAATAGTGGTAGAAGTTGGTAGATTTTTTTTCAAGAAAACAATATCTACAGTTTATATTTGTACAAAACAATTCATAATTCATTGTAAAACAAATAAAGCACATATCACGGAAATAACACATTTGAAAAAACATGTAAACAAAACAAAAAATACATACATGTAAATTTGTATATATGTACATAGGTTATGCCTATATGATATCTGCTTTTTCCTGTGATTTGGGCTTGAAATACTGACGAAAATTTGCCGAAACGTCTAATTACAACAACAATTTGCCAAAAATCCAATGTACCAAAAATACTCCCACAAAAGAACCGACTTCGGCATGTTATCGTTTACTTAAAATTTTGTTTATTTTCGTTCAAAATTATTTACAAAAAACTGATGAAAATAGCGCAGGAAAATATTTGCGTGCTCATTTACTACATTTCGTTCATAAACAAGTTTAGTTCTTGTTTGAATTCGTGCACAAATTTTTCAAAATTGGTTAGTTTAGTTAGTGTCACCTCTTAATGATATTTGGGTGCGCTCGGCAATTAAATACGTTTACCTATGATCGCAGTATTTGGTTTCAATGCGAATATATTGAGTTGTTGGTAGATTTTTGGGCTTTGGTGGTAGAAGTGGTAGAAAATAAAATGGGTCAAAAAGTTGGTAGATCTACCAATAAAGTGGTAAAGTCCGTGCCCTGATTATATCTATCCCCTTTGCTTCCGGTGGACATTTCTCAAGACATTTAGTTAACAATGACGGTTGCCACACCATATTTTCGTTTGGGACAATAATTCATAGAAAAAAGGACCAAGTCTCAAAATAAGGGCAACATTTTTGTTTTATTTTATTTGTATATAACAATTTGGCAATTCACAAGAGTGCCGTTATTGTTATAAATTTAAAATTTTAGGATGTTTCCATGGTTTCCTATATAAAGTTTTACTAAACATCGTGAAGACCTTGCTATAATTTTTCCCCCTTAACGTTAAAACTTCATATCAGAGCCTAGATTCAGTAGGTGTGAGTTTTATCCAATTCTTCAGGGGTTAATGGGGTTCTGCTAGTACCTATGGGAATAATTTTACACAAAATTTTTATTCAGAAATTAAATCTCTTTTGCATTTTCTTCAAAGGCTAAAATATAAAAATATTTTTTTAATCGCGATTTGTTGTACATTTATAAACTAACAGCCTTCCAGAAGTATTCTGCCTTCCAGTTAAAATATTTAGTTTTCAATTACCTTGTGTGGGTTAACACCACAATTGTCCTGGAGTTCCTTGAATTCATTGAGCTGGGTGAGAAATATTTAAATACCGACGTGCCAAACGAGAAGTAATGCATAGCACTTCTTTGTAAAAAATGTTAAAAGTGTTAGGCTCTCGGCAGAGTGCCCGCTTTAAGCTATGCAAGAAGTATTTTTATTTTCATATATTTTACAAGCTTGAAACATTTTTGACACTGTGACATTATTACGAATTTCCGTAGGAGTTCATTTTCACAGCTTTCTATCTTTATATTATAGCAACGCTTCTCGCTTCAACTCTGTCATCAGCCCTACATTGGCAAATTCATATAGTTATTCCTTCACAAACTCTTAATAATAGGTTTAATGAGTCCCAACCATATAAAGTGTCTAAACGTATAATTTTTTCTAATGCGTAAATGAACTGTAAAATTTTTTACGAAAAATCATTTACACAATTTGTACAATTTACGCGCTAATTTAATCGTGTTAACGCGGTAAACTCATCAGAAATATGCAACATCAGCAAGTCATTTACAAGAATATCTTTTTAAAGCCGTTTTAGTTTTGATTTTTCACTTGATCTTGGATTTTTTAATTTGTATAATAATCACAATTTCGTTTGAAAATAAAACAGCTGATCTACAGTTCAGTTTATCAAGAACATTTGTCGGCGCGTTTATATAACAGTGTGTGTAAATGGATATAATTTTACAACTTATAAATTTATATGCTTTAATGAGCCCCCTTAATATCTCTCGGTATGCCTGAATTAAGTGAGTGCCAAGTACACTTAATATAAAACAAATTAATTTCATTCCTTTACTTAGTTTTCAATTCATTTAACTTGACGGCCATCGTGATGGCTTCATCAGTGGCAAGCCCTGGCAAATTTCTTGAGGCACAGGTGCATTTGAAATACATACTTTTAGATCTATTAGTGACAGAAATCTTTCACAAGTGTTTGATAACCGATCAAAATATCTAGTCATTATTATTATTGTTATTATAAGACAAGCGTTTTGTTTTTATATGTCAGTTGTTCCATCAGCAATTAGCGGCAATATGTTTGCCAACACTTTTCTTTATAATGAATAAAAAAAATAAATGTAAGGCGCGATAACCTCCGCAGAGATCTAAGGCCGAGCTTCTCTTCCAATTTGCGTCGTGCTCCTCTTGATTTTTCCCTACAAATTGGCCGGACGGGACTACATGTTTATCCGACTCCGAACGGCATCTGCAAGGCAGATGAGTTTTCACTGAGAGCTTTTCATGGCAGAAATACAATCGGAGCGCTTGCCAGACACTGCCGAGGGGCGACCCCGCTTAGAAAATTTTCTTCTAATGAAAAATCTTATTTCTAAAATTTGATGTTGCTTTGCCCGGGAGTTGAACCCAGGGCATACGGTGTGATAGGCGGAGCACGCTACCATCACACCACGGTGGCCGCCTAGATGCAATGCCACTGTTCTGGTACATTTTATTGACTGAACAATTTGTTGTGGAAAGAGTTCTACTAAAGTAAATTCAAAATTATATGTGGGTTAACGAACGTGTGTCAAGAGAAAGAAAAGTACCAAAATGGTGGCTACTGCCTAAAAAGGATCGAAATTGAAGAAAAGGGAACAGCAGACCAAATGGGGCTGGAAGGGACCATTTTTTGGTCCAAATGGGTGAAATGGGCAACTGTGGTATATAGATACGTAATAAAGGGCCAATTAAACTTCCTTAACCCTAACGTCATAATCGTAACCATACCCATATCCATAACAATCTCCAATGTGATCGATTAATGGTGCCTTAACCTAAAATCGTGAAATTTTCATAAAAATGAAGAAAACACAAAAAATTACAAACATATTCCACAAAAAATAATCTCTTAGTCATAGCGTATCCAAAACAATGAATAAAATCTACAAAAAGTTATTAAATTCACCAACTGAAATATTTTTAGGTTATGGATATGGCGAGAAACCAAAAACCAATTGGTTCGCTATTGTATGGTTATGGCTTTAGCGTTATGGTATCAGTCGACATCAACATCTTCCTTGTTCTGCATGTTGCATATAACCCACTTCTTAGAACAAGTTTAAACTCCTGTTAATGTTGAATTCACCTTAAACACAGGGGCGCATAGTCATAGTAACATAGTTTTAAATTTAGTTGGAGCTTTTTTGACAGATATCTCATAGAAAATTATGTCAAAAAGCTGCATCTACATTTAAAAGTTATTTTATTTGGACTATGATTATGCGCCAGACAATATTTTTTCAAAATTTAGTTGAAGAGGTCATAGTGGCAGTCAACTTTAAATGTGGTTGAAGCTTGTACAAGAAACTGGGCCGACATGTGTTAACTCATAAAAGAACTTACTTGAAAGTTCCCACTATTTTCTTTGGTACTCAGGATCTTCGTGTGGTGGACGTGCCATAATCGCGATGGCTGAGCGTAGGCGGCGATGTAGGGCTTATTGTGGATTTACTGTCTTCATCTTCATCTTCGATTTCGGTATAGTAAAACTCTTCCTCATGATCGTTGTCGCTACATGATTCATCATAATCAGCTGAGCGTCGTGCTTTTTTGTTACTGCGAAACAAATTTTAAATTTAATTTCTATGTATTTTTACAAACCAACTATTCTGACGTCTTAATAAAGAATGTGGGTATTGCATATCGAAAGCTAGTCATTTTTTAGTAGTATTAGGAATTAAATTGTAACATTTTGGCACAAATAGAAAAACAGGGAAATGACCAGGTTATGTTGAAAAAAGAAAAAACCAAGTTTAGATCGTACTTAAGTATCACACAGTTGATGCATTTGCATATTAAATTTCTGTCTCCATCGCTGTGGTTGTGTTCAATATCTTAGTTTCACCTATAACGCATTTACCACAACTCTTGCATCGTTGCAGCGCTTAATACATTAACTTTTGCTTCGCTTACATTCTTAAACCTTCTGTTGCAATATATAAATGTGGCCATACCACAAAAGCCTTGTTTTTTTTACGCACAAACACGCAAGCACGGTTATAAACATTCTCTCTATACAGCAAAATATTTGCTAACATATTTTGTGTTGTGTTCATTTGTTTTATTGCAGTTTTTAATTGCGAAAAATGTTAGAAAGTTACCAACGAGTGGGAAAATAATTTCACTTGCAAAGTGTGCCAGCCCCCTAGCCAAACCAAATGTCGAATTCTTCTTCTTATGCTTTGCATGCAACAAAAGTTACAAGTGAGCTACTTTTTCATGTCAGATGGCCCCAGTGACCTTTCTCCAGAATAATACGTGCAATCTTCTCATAATGCATAAGATTGAGTTAAACGCATTTATATTCAAACCGGGTTATGTGAAATGGCCTTAACTCCGCCATGAATACGAAGATACGCACAGTTTTTAATTCCAATATTAATACACATATGCTTTTTGCATTAATGTCTTTCGCCACCACTGTACGAGCAGTGTCATATAATCAACCCTGCTAAACTCACAACAAATAAAATGTGACAGCAATATAGCTGTGAATTTAACGAATGCATGCTTATATTGCAATGGTATAGACATGGGTGCAAAGAGGATAGATATATCTATCCTCTTTCGTGGAATCAAGTGGAATGAAATGACGCGATTATTCAATGCTTGCATTCGTGTAGTTGATTGGTCAATGCGTGGTGCTGTTGTCAAAGGAAAAGTGTAATTTTTTCACAAGCTCTGTTGTAAAAATTATTAAATTAAATAAAAGAAGCCTGAAAATTATCTGAATATCAAATATTATTGAATAGTTCCAACTCGTGATGTAAGTTAAATTGAATGAGCAGCAAATTGCTATTGCACTTATAGCATAAAACGTGTTCGTAACAAAGAAAACACGAGAAGAACGGAGGGCAGCAGAGCTATAATCGACAAACTGCCGTCAAAGTGAAAATAGACAAACAAATCAATAGAATATTGGAAAAAGAAGGCATAAAATTCTTCTTGATACCAAAAATTAGCGATACAACAGGATTTTTTCTGAACAAAATAACTAACAATCCACCACCTGCATTACTTCAGCTCTAGATAAAATTCGATACTCTATTAACTTGCTGGCATAAGAGCAACGACATTGATTAAGAAAATATTTATTCAGATAAATACTCTAAGCCGAATATATACGTAGAAAGTCTTCGTAATCAAATTATTTTTGCCAGCACCAAAATTAAGTCAATTACTAGTTCTTAAGGCAAACCATCGACAGTGTTTTTACAATTTTCACAAGATATTTCTACTTGCACTGTATTAAATATGTCATCGAACATCACTAGCGTTGTTAACGAAAGGGTTGAACGCTCCAACTCGACTTCATCCTTATGTACATTGAACAGCAGTAGTCATAACAATATTAAGAGTGTAGTATTCACGGCCGATAACAATACCATCGCAGGTGGTAATGGAGGGCTTAATCCAAATGGCACCTGTGGTTTTAACGGGGTCATTATTAGTGAAGTGGTGGACGAGACGAATCTTATATTTAGTAGCAAATACAAGAGTGGCTGTACACTGCTTTGCATCTATGATCCACAAGGAGTGTTATTGAAAATCTCACTAGGTATTTATTTTTCAATACACATGTAGGCATTCTTTCTCTTTATCATAGAAATATTATTTCCTGTATTTCCAGATAATGATAATTCGAACGTGCTGAAGGAATACTTGCTTACTTATGATACTGATGCTGCCCAAATTGGCCGCCAAACATATGCACTTTCTTTGGATAATGATAATTTGTTATTCCGGTTTAGATCCGTTTTTGGTAAATATCGGTTATGTATTAGAAAAGATTTTGCTCTTATGCATATAAATTATCCTATTTTGGCTTTTGCAGAACAACAACGGTTTCGAAAGTTAGTTGATAGTGTGAAACACCTTCGCCCAAAATCAGTATTTTCACAACGAACTGAAGAGTCTTCCGCCTCCCAGTATTTTCAATTTTACGGTTATTTATCCCAGCAACAAAATATGATGCAGGATTATGTTCGTACTAGCACATATCAACGAGCTATTCTTGGAAATTCCATTGACTTTCATGTAAGCTTCGTCTAATACATTTATGTTCATAGAAATAAGTTCTTATAATTTTATATTACAGAACAAAATAGTATTGGATGTGGGAGCTGGGTCTGGAATTCTGTCTTTTTTTGCTGTTCAAGCTGGCGCTGCTAAAGTTTACGCCATCGAGGCATCTAATATGGCACAGTACGCACAACAATTAGTAGAATCAAATAACGTTCAGGACAAAATACTTGTAATGCCTGGTAAAATTGAAGAAATTGATATTCCTGAAATGGTCGATGTTATTATATCTGAACCAATGGGATATATGCTTTACAATGAGCGTATGCTCGAAACATATTTGCATGCTAGAAAATGGCTCAAACCGAATGGTAAAATGTTTCCTACACATGGTGATTTACACATTGCTCCATTTTCGGATGAGTCTCTTTATTCAGAGCAATATAATAAAGCTAATTTTTGGTATCAATCAGCCTTTCATGGCGTAGATTTGACTACATTACACAAGGAGGGTATGAAGGAATATTTTCGACAGCCAATCGTCGATACTTTCGATATCCGCATTTGCATGGCAAAATCTGTACGACATGTTTGTGATTTTCTGCGTGATAATGAAAACGATTTACATAATATAGGTATTATTTATTATTTTATATTGTATCTCGGAAATGTTTAATTTGAGGTGAACTTAAACTTTTAGAAATACCACTTCAGTTTCATATTTTGCAAACTGGTATATGCCATGGACTCGCTTTTTGGTTTGATGTAGAGTTCTGTGGATCTAACCAGCAGGTTTGGCTTTCTACCTCACCAACAGCTCCATTAACACACTGGTATCAAGTACGATGCCTCTTGCCAATGCCGATTTTTATTAAACAAGGCCAACTTTTGACTGGACGTGTACTGCTTGAAGCTAATCGTCGTCAATCATATGACGTTACCATCGATCTACATATAGAAGGAACTTTAATTTCATCTAGTAACACTTTGGATTTAAAGAACCCTTATTTTAGATATACGGGGGCGCCAGTACAGGCGCCACCAGGTACAAGTACTCAAAGCCCTTCTGAACAATATTGGTCGCAATTAGATACAACACATGGAGTTCGAAATGGTAGATGTACTAAATAAATTTTATTAGTCATTGGGTATTTCAAATCTTCTTTTCTCTTTAAGCAAGTAATATAGCAAATGGGATAACTGTTAATGGACTCGCGGAAACTTCAATGGACATTTCTCATACGCTTATGAATCCTCATAATTGAATGAAGTTCAATTGAACCAAACAACTGAAACGTATAGCCAGCCAGAAAAAAAGGCCAAGATATAACTGTTTCTAAATTTTTTTCTGAGCAATCATTTTGGATTTAGTACACAAGAAACACAAGTTTTTATTACAAGAGACAAAATAATCTTTTATTTCAATTTTTGTTGTTTTGTGATGTATTCAGTAGGATATGTTTATGTAAGAAGACATTATTAACCTCGAAATGTTTTTGTAAACAAGTTTTGTGACTCAATAGAAGTACATGGATACACATATACTATTGATTCATATACACTTACATATAAGTTAAGTGAAAAATGCTAAAACACCATTATTAAGAACAAGTGTCAACTTTTTCTAAGACATTTTGAAGTGAATGGAAACGTAAGATAAAGTGAAAGGAACAATCATGGCAGACTAACAATGTATAGATGTTGTGTTTTTTTAGTACATAATAATTTAAATAATAAACGAGGTAGATTAAGAAAAAATATATAATGCGTTTATATTGTCAAATGCTATGTAATTTTCAATATTTTTCTATATAATCAAAAAAGAAATAAATGTACATATAAAGGGAGCAAATTTGATTTAAACTTGATGCCGTAAACACAATACCATGAAATGATGGAGTTTCCTCGTGCACCGGGTGCTCAAATATCTGAAATCGCCCAATTAATTCGCCTTAAAAGCGACCGCAAACTTTTCTAGTTTATATAGTAGCCATGTATAAGTAAAGTACATACATCATATCGACGATATATTCAGTTAATAAAAGGGGTTTCAAACCTTTTACTTGGTCCAGACCTTGCCAATATATACTATGCATTCTAAGGAATAAAAATCGTGTATTTGGTTATTTTGTTTTTAACTTTGGAGGAAAATGAAGGAATTTATTGCCGTCATCGCCTTCGTCTCAAAGGCTGTCGGTAAAACAGCTTTTTGCTTTGATTGTCTTCAAGCAATTTTGATAAAGCGTTCGTTGCGGGTTATTCCGCTGTTCTCGGTATTGGGTTTATAACTTGAAGAGTTAAATATTTATTTACTTAAAAATCACTTAAGCTTATTTACGTGCTTTCATAAACATCAACTCGCATGGATTAAATTTAATTCAGACTATTCTAATATATCTCAGTTATGTGTATTTCACCCGTTTTTAACTTGTTTTAAAATTTATATTACAACTATTGCAAATTTACTTGAATTTAGTAAAAAATTAAACTGTTTATTTACAATAAGCCTAATAATAAGTTTAAACTTAGATAAATATTAAATTTTTTGTTCAAGACTAGATTCCAACTCGGTCAAAGCACTGTTTGCATTTAGTTATTAACAGAAAATACTGCATCCTTAATGACATATTATAAGTAATATTTAATGTAGGCTATAGCTCATAGTTCCTAGTCGTAAGCATCATAAGTAGTTCTTACTAATGTTCAAAAATATTGAAAACTTCATAACCTTAATAAACAAAAAATTGGAAAAGTTCAGCATTCTATACAAGGCAAAAGAAACAGCAGATAAATACTTTTTGGGCGAATTAAAATCAGTTGTATATTGTTCCTTTAATTTGTTATATGTCATGAGTTGAAATTTTCCGGAATATGTCCTTAATTTCCAGTGAAATTGAGAGAAAGGATTTAATTTTTTTTGCTTTAGGGGGGAAATAACCATAAATATTTCACTTACGAATATAAAATAAAAAAGGTCTATGAAGATTTTTAAAATGTCTTTTCCATATGAAGCCCCAAATGTAAAAGCTTTGTAAACCTATTCTTTTTCTTTTTAAATTTGTGGGTATATTTATATATCAAAACAAAAATCTCACATTTCACCAACTAGTTAGACATTATCTACATATACATACATATATAAATAAATACAAAAGCTACAGTTTTATTATAGTATGTGCTTATAATCTGAGAAATTTAAATAATAAAACAATAGTTCGCTTTCGTATTAGTGTGTGGTGTTAAAATTTGTATACAAGTATAAACGCGAAAATAAATCTGTGAGTAAAACAACCTGAATTTAATTGTGTATTATTGGATCTGTGGGACTTTGGAAACGTAACACAATACTAAAGATCGCGGATTGTACAAACGTGGTTATTGTTATGAAGGTAAAAGCACCCCCGAAGCTTTTGGATAATGCTGCCTATTTGTCAGTCCTTTGATGGATATGAATCCATCCAAACTTGGAGAACAAGCATGATCTTGGTGTGAAGGTGAAATGCGCCATATCCGTAGATAAACCATTGCATCTTACGTCACCACCGTTTGCGTCACCGTTGGGCAAATATGAGTACAATCCTCGCCCGAACAGAATACTCAAACGGAAGGCAAAAAAACTAAGGACCGTAGAGTATCATACCATCATAGATAGAAAACCGATACGAAAGAAAATTATATAAGTGGTATAAATTAAATGGGATTATAACAAGGCAAGTGTTGGCAACCCTTAATTGTAGAT
>JARSSU010018144.1:0-39601 GCA_029619165.1 Eurosta solidaginis | reverse complement strand
ATTGTATAAAGTCCATATAACAGTTTGTTCCAACGAACAGAAAGGCCGGCTACTTACTGTATCATCACCAGCTGCTTCTGTGCACATCCACTTCTATACGTATTTACTGCAATACTAATTCACGCTATTTACACTAGTCACTACCGCTAGTTATCTACCAAAAAAACCCCTTCTTTTTTCAAAAAAGAAAAATTAACATTCACAATTTTTCGTAACTTTATAAAGTTCATATTTGAGTTTTTCCCCAAAAAACGGATTCACTTATGTACATACAACACCTCTTGTTGCTGATGTGCATATATAAATATAACGCCGGTTTGTATGAATGTGTTTACATATGCAGAGCAAACAAAAGGGGTGTTTTTTTGTTCTAATCTAGCCGTTCCAATCGGTATAATTAAATTTGCAATAAGGATTTATCTTCGCGATTGGGTTCGTTCCCAACGATCCTCCGGAAAAATCCTATATCCTAATAAAACCACAACAATCTTAAAACCTGTGCACTCCAGCACGTGAATAAATGCTTTGTTACGTTGCTTGCGTCCAACCATAACATCTTTTGAGAAAACCGCTTATCTTGGGTTTGTCAAATATTGCATATCCCACGTTATCCATCGATTCTACACATACTACGTACATTAATATATCACACAAACTTCTAACATCATACGTATATTTCAGTGAGTTTGGGGCATTCCCTAACAAACCGTGCTAAATTCCTTTTATGAAATCCCTTCGATATCAGCAGGGCATTCCCTAATTAACATTGCTAAGTTTTTGTGTGAAATATTTTCGATATCAGCGGGGCATTCTCTAATTAACATTCCTGAGCTTTTTTTGTGAATCCCTTTGCGAACAACGCAAAACCGGTTAATTGCCTTTTCATTTTCGAAAAAATCAGTGTTATAAATCTAAACCTACTTGAAGGCAGGTCCACTTTCCAAGAAGTGTTTTCGGCTTGCGTTCGTTGTGTCGAATTTTCCTATCATCAACCTGACATTTCGTGCGCAATACTAATTGTGAACTCCAGTAGTCTCCCTCCAGTTAATATTTTGTCAAATCAAAACCTGGATACAGTCCCCAATCATGCTTTCCTCAACAGAAATCATGTCAAAATTTATCTTCCGCTCCAACAATGTGGTGAAATTTTGAACCAATTTTCAAAAAGAAGATCCTGATGACCAAACGGACTCTTTATTGGATGTCAAGTTAGAAGACCTCAACGGTCGCTGGGCTTCGTTAAAAAACGCCTATGAAAACGTCTGCATAGCTGAGGACAGCGAAGTTTCTGGAGAGTTTAAAGAGGAAGCCCACAACAAATTTCAGCTTTGTGCTGACTTTTTCTACATCTGTTAATCACATATATTGGGCCAATTAAAAATCCTCCGTGGGAATTCAACGGAGTCAGGCAATAACTCCCGTCAGTCTCTGCCTTTCGATCCCAGCTCGGTGTCGTGTCTCAAGGTGGCCCCGTGTGATAAAGAAATCTTTTACGGTAGCTATGAGGAGTGGCCATCCTTTCGTGATATGTTCACGGCCGTTTATCTCAACCATCCCAAACTGACTCCCGTACAGAAACTCTATCACTTGCGAAATAAGACTCGAGGAAAGGCAGGCGCGATCGTAAAGCAGTACCCTTTGTCCGATGACAATTTTTCATTAGCATGGGAAGCGCTAAAAGCCCGATTCGAAAACAAACGAATCTTAATAGATAAACAACTGAAATTGCTTTTCAACATTCCTCAAGCTACCTCGGAGTGTAGCGAAGGAATTCAAAAGATACAGAACACCATCAATGATTGTCTTGTGATCCTAAAGACGCAAGGAATTTCCGTGTCCGAGTGGGACGCCATTTTAATTTATTTATGTTCCTCAAAGCTACCGGAGGAAACGCTGTCTCTGTGGGAGCAGTCCCTCGAATCTAGGAAGGAACTTCCTAACTGGTCCCAGACGAACCACTTTCTGACCAAGCGATACGAAGTGGGTGAAAGGTTACATGAATATAAAGGCACTAAATCACGCAATTCGTTCCCATCGAAATCCTCGCCTAAAATCCAATCTTATCACTCTCAAGACAAACTTGCGTTTACTTGTAAATTGTTCAACGACAGACATCCCTTGAAATCTTGCCCCGAGTTCCGAAAACTAAACCTACCAGAGCGTACTAAATTTATGAAGGATATCCGGTATTGCACGAATTGTTCGCTTACAACCATTCATCTACCAACTGTCCCAGTGCCTTCCGATGTCTGCACTGTAAGAAAAACCATTACACCATGTTACACCTTCCCTTAACCAACCAGCCCGAATCAAAGGCTACGCCTAGCACATCCGCAAAAAAGGCAACCAATCTATTACAAACCGAGTCTTCCCAGGAGTCCAGGCATCCAATCTTCAACCTAATCGAGGGCAATTGGGAAGAGTCTCCGTCTCCCAAAAAACCTGACTCCGAAGTTCAGACTAATTTCTCCACCAACAACGAGAAAACACTCCTTCCCACAGCCCTAGTGACCATCGAACACAAAGGTTCGATCTTCACGCTACGAGCACTAATCGATCAAGGTTCACAAAAAACCCTTGTGTCCGAAAAATACAACACCGTTTAAAACTAAATACCTATAAAGAAAACTTCTCAGTCACTGTGATGGGCGGAAAAGTTGTAGAAAAGGCTAATCGTGTCTGTCAACTCACGTTAGTATTGAAACTCAATCACACTCGTATCCATACAAACGCCATCGTCTTAAAACAGCTGACCACGTTTCTTCCCTCCTTTAAACTATCAAAACAAAATCTTTCGGAAATTGAGGATTTAGATCTTGCGGATCCATACTTTTACACACCCGGTCCCATTGATCTTGTCATTGGCAGTGACCCTTATACCCCAGTTCCTCCTACAGGGAATAAGACATGAAGTTTTGGAAGTTTGCTTGCGCAAAATACCGTTTTTGGTTGGTATCTGAGCGGACCACTAACCTCCACCCAATGTTCTACCTTTCATACTCATACCATGTTTCATCCTCCAGTGACGAGAAAGCCCGGATCAAAGGCTACATCAATCACACTTTCTACAAATACCACCAACCTATTGCGAACCGAATCCTCTCTGCATACCAGACATCCCATCCTCTATCTAACCCAAAGCAATTGCAAAAAGTCATCGTCCAAAAAGTCTGAAATTCAGGCAAATGTTCCAACAAAAAACAAGAAATTTATACTCTCTACCCCTAGAGAAAAAACAACATTTATTAGCGAAACGTTACAATCTATCGCCAAGGGCACCACTTCTATTACATCTTCGGGAGGAAATACAGAAAGGAAAAAACAAATCATTTCCACGTATTCGAATTTCCTTGGCCCCGCAGGATTGCTATCGCCATTAAAAAGTTATATTAGAATATTTATATTGCTAATATATTTCATTTCCCTAATAATATATAACCATTTACCATGGTTTTTCATCCATTTCACATCATGGCTTCTCAAAAACTAATTTTGAAATATCGCATATAGTCAGCATATACATGCTGGAACTGTGCATATATATATTGGAACTGTGTGGAATTTTTCTAATGGCTCACAGTATCAAACATTTATATAATCTTCCCATCTCAAAAACAATTTTACTCTCCCGAGTGAAAAATCCTCCAAACATATGGAGAATGCATTTATCTAACGTTATTTCTACAACCATACAAAATATTGGAATCCTTAAATCTCCCAACTACAGACCACGGGCGTCACATGAATCAACATTCAAGTTCCTTCGGAGTCCAGCGTGTCTCAATTTGTACGATAAATATCTTTTTAACATTTTTTCATTTTGGTTTTGTCAAGCCTCTTGCGAGAAGTACGATAAAAATCCCGTTTGATTTCTAAATAAAATCTTATCATATACAGTCCACTTTCGAAAACTATCCATCATCGAGCTGTGGCGCAGACCCGGAAATAAATAATCCGGATATAACGCAGCTAACGAGACTCATTTTTCAGTTCAACAACATCGTATTAAAATCTATCTAACAGAAGCTGCATCGCACCATGATGCTAGCATACCAGTTCTTTCTCGGCTCTGTTGTCATTTCCACTTCTGCATCATTAATCATCCTAACAATATATCTTTGAAGATTACTAAAAGTGACTTTAATTACAGAACCTATTTTCGGGAATCAATTATCATCATCCACAAAATCATATCGGCTGGGATGGAAATTCAGCTATCAGAATTTCATCATTCAACCATCGATTTATTCAAATTTGTACAAACTACAACAATCACACTATCGAATTATACGTACCTATCAGATTATCTTTAACTTTCAACCTAAAGATATTATTCAACGGTTTAGCCTTGCACAAGTGCAAGGGGCCGCCATGTTTAAGTGAGTTGTGCTAACTTAAATATCAAATGATATTCCTGTCCTTAATTGACCTTTTGTCACCTAAGCCCAGCGGTGACTTGCGATCACTTCTCCAAGTGACTTGCGTTCACTTTACTAGTTATGACTTGCGTTCACTTCACTAGTTATGACTTGCGTTCATACAACCCTGGCGGTAGAGTAGACTGGAGTTGCCATCCAGCCCTTCCAGTCAACAGTGTTGGAATTGCTTTCCATCACTAATCTATGCTATAAATACAATTGCAATACATTAACTCGCTCTCTTGTTTACGTGGAACGCTGAACACATATCATCAACCAATATCATCTACATTTATCAAATCTTCATCGGATCATCAAGTACGGAGCGAGTACGAACATAATCACCTACGCCAAGTCCAGGAAAAAGAAAAGGAAGTATTCACCCACAACCGTAAGTTATATCTTTAAATATAAACTCATCCGCGGTAGCACTTAAATAAATAAATGTAAGGCGCGATAACCTCCGAAGAGATCTAAGGCCGATCATCTCCTCCAATTTGCGTCGTGCTCCTCTTGATTTTCCCTACAAATTGGCCGGACGGGACCTACATGTTTTATGCCGACTCCGAACGGCATCTGCAAGGCAGATGAGTTTTCACTGAGAGCTTTTCATGGCAGAAATACACCCGGAGCGCTTGCCAAACACTGCCGAGGGGCGACCCCGCTTAGAAAAATTTTCTTCTAATTGAAAAACCTTATTTCTAAAATTTTGATGTTGCTTTGCCCGGGGTGTGAACCCAGGGCATACGGTGTGGTAGGCGGAGCCCGCTACCATCACACCACGGTGGCCGGCATTAATCCCCTAACTCAATCTAACCCTTGCGCGATCTCCATCATACTCGCGTGAGATTGGATCTCTAATCCCACCTAGCCCTTGCGCGGTCGCAAGACGGATTAAATCCCGAGTTCTATTCTTCAACTTAACTAATCAAGTTTCATTCAACTAAATTTTCTTTCCATTGTGGAATTAATTATCTTTTAAATCATCATATTTGCTGTGTGAAGTATCAGCCTTGAAAATTCAATTGTTAGTTTTAAGTATTAAATTCAATAAAAGAATAAGAATTGAATTAAAATCCATTTGCATCAATGCGTTAACCAAAGGTAAAAAGGCAATAATTATTATAAAAAGTATTGTTATAGGCTGTATATGTGAACGATTTTCCGTCATCCCTTGTCAAATTTGGTTTCGAGACAAACCGGTTTCGGCGTTGTGCCATCATCAGTGTCGATGTTCATGCTGATCTGTTGTTGTCGTTTGTCTTGTATTTGTAGTTCGTATGTACATGAGAAGGTAGTAGTAAATTCAGTTTCAAATCAGGGTGGTTTTTACTGATCGATTTGTGTGGCTGGCTGGCGCGGGTAAAAGTTAGTAATTCTAGTCGTTGGCCATCTTTGTGGGTTTTGGTGCTTTGGTGCGTTTATTGTTTTGTGTTTATTTGTTGTTGTGTGTTTGTCTGTTTTACCTGTGTGATTACTTTGTTTCTTGATTTGGCTCAAATTTGGAACACATAATACATACAAGAATAGAAAGAGACATATGAAAAAAAATGCCGCTACCTGGCGCAAGGATCGAGACATTAAAAAAATCGTTTTTGTGGTTCCGATTTTGTTCATATTTGGAACAAATAATACATACAAGAATAGAAAGCGACCTATGAAAAAAATCGCCGCTAGGTGGCACAGGTATCGAGGTATTCAAAAAATCGTATTTGGGCTCCCATTATGCTCATATTTGGAACACATATTACATACATGAATAGAAAGCGACATATGAAAAAATCGCCGCCAGGTGGCGCAAGGATTGAGATACTAAAAATCAGGGATGCACCTTAACGTTAAGCTAATCGTTTATCAAAAAATTTCCACCGTTTCCGTTGAAACACTTCGAAATATTATCGATAGAGAAATATCTCGTTTTTAACCGAAACGAAAAGCTTTCGTTAACGTTAAAAACGTTAACAAAAACGTGATACTTTATGTTTGAATTGTGCTGGCAATGCTACAGCCATGGTGAAGCCGTAAGGTGGCAACAACGAGCGCACATACACACACAAACTCTATGTAATTTGTTTGTGTAATTCGTTGGTGGTAATGTCAAAAATACTCTGAGAAAGGTTCGTACTGTCAAAATTCAAGAGAAAAGTTGCAATCAGATTGGCTAATGCTTTCACCTTTAATGACTCCGCCATCAATCAGCTTTGCCAGCATAGTTTGAAATTAATAATCAACATAAACGATTTGATTTCGTTTTGATATGGCAGAAAACGAAACGAAATCATTTCGTTAATTTGACGATCTTAACGTTAATAAACGAAACGAAATGAGTTCGTTTCGTTTATTAACGTTGATTATCGTAACGAAATGATATCGTTTCGTTGGTTAAGCATGCCTGCTAAAAATACTCGTATTTGTGGTCCGATTTGGCTCATATTTGGAACGAATATTACATACAGTCCTGTAGAAATGACATCAAAATACTTTGGAGTTCAAGGAGGGACAAGCATAGTCGAGTAAAGTCTTTGGAAGGATTATGTATTGAAGACTTAGATTGTAACAAATTGTCAGGAGAGTCCTTGTAATAATGAGACACTAAATGAACTAAACTGAATGAGAAATAATGGGCAATTAAATAAAGACTAAAAACTTGAAAATAAAATAATTAAAAAAAAATTTTTGTTAAACAGTTTTATTGAAAACAATACTTACTTACTTACTTACTTAATAACATTAAAAGCTAGAAAATAATTAGGTAGGCCCTAGGTAGTAGTCATCACATTCCTCATCCATCTAGGGCGTTGATCAGACAATTAAATAAAAGCGTTGGACGCGTCAAATTTCTATTGATAGTCATAAGTATATAAGACCAACTGAACCTTATTAAGGATACTCTACGCCTCACATTTTTAGAAATTTCACGCGCCCAACGCTTTTATTTAATTATCTGATCAACGCCCCAGATTTATGAGGAGTGTGATGACTAGTACCTAGGACCTGCCTTTTCTAACTTTTAGTATTATTCTTACTTCATGTAAGTATTGTTTTCAATAAAACCGTTTAACTTAAATTTTTTTTTATATTTTTATTATACCATTACCTAAGAGGCCATAAATAATTCTGAGTTCAAAAACTCGTGTATATGATAAATCCATTGTCCGATGTACAAATGTTCGTTTTATTGAAAAGCAGATAAAATTCATAAGATAAATATAAAGTATTTCAGGCACAAAGCTGTTATAAGAGAAGCAAATAAAGGGGATTATTTATACAATAATAGCCATATATGTATATTGAGATATAGGTTGTGAAATAACAGTTATAAAGAAAACTAGTTTATTTAGGACAGGATCAGTAATAAATATGACTAGAAAAATATTTTGATTACGAACAACCATTATAACAACCCAAATTTGGAAGTAGCTTTAAATAATAATTATGGTAACCAAAAATATGTGTTCTGGTTATTAATAACCGTTATAACACCAACACTTAGTAATTTATTTTGCAGTACATATCTAAAAACAGCTTTCTTAGCGGGGTTGTCCCTCAGCAGTGATTCAGCAAACACTCCGAGTGTATTTCAGCCAAGAAAAGCTTCTCTATGAAAATTCACCTGCTTTGCAGAAATCCGTGACAATGCAAGATGAGGGAAAAAGTTTTCGCTGCGTGGTTCAAGGATCGTGAAAATTCAAAAACCTTACCAAATTGGATAAAAAATGTTTCCCCATATCACGATCCCTGTGATATTTGTGAAGTCCATTTACAATGGGAATCTTGCCACCGCTATTTGCGTAACTTCCCACATAGCTAGATTCTTGAACCTAAGAACATATTTCCTAGCCCCATGACAATGCAACATGTGGGAAAAAATTTTCGCCAGCTCAAATTCAAAAAATCCACACAAAAAAATCCAAATAGATTACTTATCTTCATCTCACTCGAATAAAATATTCAGATCAATTATTATCAGCCGGTGTTAAGCTCATGAATTCTTAAATAATAAGTATAAATTGAACACACCATTAAACAAACAAACATAAAAGAAATATTTAAAGATATACCTATATTTATGTCACCTCTTTTTTTCTTGACAAGGGTTATAAGCGCTTGGTGTGAAAAAAAAATTGTAAATAAATGTGCTTATGAATAGTAGATATATTACATACCAAGTAAAAATTTGGTTAAATGCCCGTTTTCGCTTCATTCACAAACCTATTCTAGGGCTATACAGTTTGGATACAAATTCCGATAATTGGGGCCCCTTACAAAATTAATATGTTGTTGTAGTAGAACTTATTTTTGAGTTTAACAAAATATCAATTCGGTATAACGCATAGTATAATGACACTAATATGTAATATGTACTAAGAAAATTTGTTATAAACGCAATTAAGATTAAATTTGGGGTAAATCATACTCCTCGAAGAAATTGTTTCACATATTCAAGTAAAACATAACTTTTAAATTTATAGGAAAATTAACGGAATCGTTTTACATGTTCAGGTAAAACGGGTACTTTTAAATTCATCGAAAAATTAACGAAATCGTTTACATGTTCAGGTAAAACGTGAACTTTTAAATTTATAGTAAGACTAACGACATCGTTTTACCTGTTCAGGCAAAATGTGAACTTTTAAATTTATAGTAAAATTAATGAAATCGTTTTACATGTTCAGGTAAAACGTAAACTGTTTTGCATTTACCAGTCAGTTCTGGTAGTGTTTCTCTTGCTTCTAAGTTAATTTAACCTATCTACTTAACTTTACGTTACGTCTACTTTTTTTTGTGCATGGTATAATAAGTTAACTTTACTACAAGTGGGTGCAGCTTGCTCTCTTTAACTTAGGTATATGCATGTATGTATGTATTACGTGTTAAGATTCTATACTAGGGTGATAGCCTTGAATTTGAATATGTCTGTATATTAACAATATATGTTGTTGCAGTCAAAAAAAAATTAAAGAACAAGGTTGAGACTACAAATACGTATATTTAGTTCAGTATTGGAACGAACTCTCCGCTTTAACCGCTGATATTCGTTGTCGCAATTGGGATGGCCGCAGGCCGATGTTCGCTGCCCTGTGGTTATTATTGTAGCTGGTGTTGTTGTAGCCCGTATGGTCGTAGCTTATAAGGTTGCGGCTAGTATTGTTGTAGCCGGTATGGTCGTAGCTGATAAGGATGCGGCTAGTATTGTTGTAGCCGTTATGGTCGTAGCTGATAGGGTTGCGCTAGCATTGTTATAGCCGGTATAGTAGTAGCTGATAAGGATGCGGCTAGTATTGCTGTAGCCGTTATGGTCGTAGCTGATAAGGTTGCAGCTAATATTGTTGTCGGTGGTGCCCGTGATAATAGTAGGCGCCGTTGGTGGTGGTTGGCGCTTTGGGTCGAGGTAACCGAGTGAACCGGGTGGCGATAAGGCTTCGTGCTACCCTTTACGAGCCGGATGACTCGGCTCTTTGACGTTGATTGTATTACGCGGCAGCGTACTGCTGGCCCTGGAGGCAGAGGTGGTGTCGGACGCTTTTCCGCAGATGGTAGGGTTCTTCGTAAACGTAGAGGAAGGGGTTTATCTCACTAGGTGAGACTTCGAACGCCGACCTACTTCAACTGGATCTTGTGTCCACGAAACACAACCGGTGCAAGGTTTATTACCACCCAAAATAGACGCGTAGAAACGAGATTGGTCGGAAAGAACGGTTTCGGTGCTTTGCGCTATCGACTCTTTCCTAGTTTCTGGACAATCACCTGCTTACGCGCACAGCCGGCGAGGATGTTTTGTGATTAGTTGAGTATCGTTAGGGATGCGCAGTGAGCAATAAGGTTACCAAAGCAGTATAGTTGAGTATCGTTGGGGATGCGAAGTGAGCAATAAGGTTACTAAAGTAGTATATTAGCGGAACTTGACGCCTTTGCTGCTGAAGTTATACCCCTAGATGTTATATATCCCGTTTGTATAATTGTAGGGTCGCCAAAATTTCGCTTACGCAATTTTCCACCTTTCCTCTTTTTCTTTTTGCCGGAAAACTCATAGCAATTTTCGCTAGTGATGGGCGGTCTGTTTTTTTCCTAGTTTTTCGATACTTTTTATCGCAACTTTCGCCCCATTCTAGGTGTGTTCGCGCGAATACGCTCCCAAGTGGATCGTAGCCGTAGACCGTAGCAGCAGACCGTAACAATACATATGAATATAGAAATTAAAATATTAGTCACACAACTCATTCTCAATTCTTTCAGTTGCAGCTCAGCTCATTCTCAGTTTCTTCTCTCGCATTTAGTTTCCAGACTTGATTGTTTCGAACAAAACTTGTAGTATATATGTTTGACGTAACATTTTAAAAAGAGAACTTGTAAGTTATAGAAAAGTAAAGAATCAAGTCGCAGGAAGGTAAGTCACCACTGGAGTAACTTTACATGTAATTCGGCAAGTTTAATTTTCGTAACACTTTAAGTTGAAACGATTCCAAAACAACTCAAACTTTTATTTTGTCGGAAACATCAACATTAAAAAAGGATGTTTTTTTTTATCTTATTAGTTTCGTTCTTAGATTCGTTCGCGTGAGTGAAAATTCATACAAACTTGAACAAAATGTTACTAACTTTGGAAAAATCCTGTTCGTTTAAGCAAAACTTTTGCAAAAAGTGGGCGCAATTTTGCCCTTCGCTTGGACGAGAAGTTGCAAAATTGTACCCGATAGATAGGTGTCCCGGTATCTCATAATTTTTTGCACAGTAAATTCAAAAAAAGGGTTTTTTGTTTTGTATTGATAACTGAAAAACTAGTTTTTTATTGTTTTCCCATTTTGTGTGTTTTCTCGATTTGGTGGTTTTCTTAATTTGGTATTTTTTTAACAAGTGGCACCGTCGTCATAAGTACAAAGCAGAGAGCGCAGTGAGCTTAAAATTCTCTTTGAAATTTGCTCATGTATTGACAGTTGATCGCCGTTAAAATGACGTGTAAAATCAGTTGTGTTAACGGAAAAATCAGTTAGATTGATTAGGAATCTGTCAATTTTACAAAATTTTGTTAATTTAAGAGCGGCAATTTCTCTTCTGTTGAAATAACTAAACTAATTTGTTCGCTTGACAAAGAACTCGGTTGAATTAACCATAATTCGATCAATTTCACCGAATCTCCGTTAAGTCAAGAACAACAGAACCGATTTGTTGATTTTACTAGCACCATTTCTTTCAGTGTATACGTTACATACTTATATGCTCCGATATTTGAACCACTTTAATACATTTTATTTGGATTATTTGAAATGATGTCCTATTGTTGTTCGAGGATTAAATTTCGGCCTTTTTTTACTGTTGCCTCCCGTTTGTAGTTCTCATCGTTGAGTTTTTTCGTCAGCTTTGACTGGTATACTACATATAAGCCCTATTAATTGTATGAAAAAAATAACAGTTTATGAAATAGCTGTACCGCCCACTCAAATACATAATTACTTTGTCTGTAGGTAAATAAGTTCCAAACTCTTGGGCAGATAACTTCAGGTTAAGGCGTGGCACATTGCATAAAAATGCTCAGAATCGGTTATTTCAAGTCATGCCCGACAAAACCTTATAACAAGTTGTTAATTTGCTATTTCTTCTCTAAAGCGTATTTACACCAATTAAACAAATTTCACAATCTATATATTAATACGCTTATAATATTTCCATACAATCAATTGACAGGCAGTTTCGCATACTTAGCATACGTAAAATCATATAAAAGTTATATGAATCGATTCGTATTGATCAGCCGTAGTGCATGGGCCTATTTTTGTTAGCAAATATTACTCTATTTGTTTATAACTAATAGAAAAAGTTTTTTGTAAATTCGAACAATTCATACAAATATCGAAATTCATTTTCGTGCAAAAGCGCGCCATCTTTGGGAACAATTATCTAAGTGTTCTAATGCGAATTTCAAAGACCTAAACCTTTATATATCCCCGCTAAATTCGAAAGCACAAATGTTTCGCCTACATACAAATATGGTTTCTCATTGTTGCCACTTACCTATAATAGCCTCTACCAAAATCCTAAAAAATTGTTCCAAAATAATTTGTAGCGTACCAAAAAATCTTAAATAGAATTAATTTTTGACCGGCCTATTTTTTGTGGCAAAATTCACTTACACGTAAATACATAAGTCTTTATTTAACAGATTCTTTGTTTTTTATTTTAGTTTTTTTTCAAAAAAACATGAAATCACAACTAATGAGTTAACTTTTGTTGAAACTAACTAAATTCATTTATAACAATTAATGGCAAATTTGCCCCAAAATGTATGAAAAATATTTAGCTCTTCCTAACTGGTATAGTATGTCATCAATTCTTGGTAAAGGGAATTTATCTGTGGTTAATTTTTTATTTACTTGTCTGTAATCTACAACCATTCTCCATCTTCTTTCTTGGTTATTCGGGAGTGATTTTTTCGGCACTAATAAAATTGGACTATTGAATTCAGAAATTGAAGGTTATATTATGTAATCTTTTAACTAATTTGTTTACTTGTTTATTAATTTCACTCTTATGAGCTTCTGGTATTATATAATTTTTTACGTAGACTGGGTTATTGTTTTTCTTATGAAGGTTTTGTTTGTAAAAATTATTAGTGGTAATTGGTTCTGTTTCCAATGAAAAAATGTCAAATGTCAATGCATTAAGTGCTTTATTTGCAAGTTTTGGAAAATTTTTATTTAATGTTTCTAATTATACTCAGTTGAGCAGAGCTCACAGAGTATATTAAGTTTGATTGGATAACGGTTGGTTGTACATATATAAAGGAATCGAAATAGATATAGACTTCCATATATCAAAATAATCAGGATCGAAAAAAATTTGATTGAGCCATGTCCGTCCGTCCGTCCGTTAACACGATAACTTGAGTAAATTTTGAGGTATCTTGATGAAATTTGGTATGTAGATTCCTGAGCACTCATCTCAGATCGCTGTTTAAAATGAACGATATCGGACTATAACCACGCCCACTTTTTCGATATAGAAAATTTCGAAAAACCGAAAAAGTGCGATAATTCATTACAAAAGACAGATAAAGCGACGAAACTTGGTAGATGGGTTGAACTTATGACGCAGAATAGAAAATTTGTAAAATTTTGGACAATGGGCGTGGCACCGCCCACTTTTAAAAGAAGGTAATTTAAAACTTTTACAAGCTGTAATTTGGCAACCGTTGAAGATATCATGATGAAATTTGGCAGGAACGTTACTCCTATTACTATATGTACGTGTAATAAAAATTAGCAAAATCGGAGAAGGACCACGCCCACTTTAAAAAAAAATTTTTTTTTAAAGTAAAATTTTAACAAAAAATTTAATATCTTTACAGTATATAAGTAAATTATGTCAACATTCAACTCCAGTAATGATATGGTGCAACAAAATACAAAAATAAAAGAAAATTTCAAAATGGGCGTGGCTCCGCCCTTTTTCATTTAATTTGTCTAGGATACTTTTAACGCCATAAGTCGAACAAAAATTAACCAATCCTTTTGAAATTTGGTGGGGTACATAGATTTTATGACGTTAACTGTTTTCTGTGAAAATGGGCGAAATCGGTCGATGTCACGCCCAGTTTTTATACACAGTCGTCCGTCTGTCCTTCCGCATGGCCGTTAACACGATAACATGAGCAAAAATCGACATATCTTTAATGAACTTAGTTCACGTGCTTACTTGAACTCACTTTATCTTGGTATGAAAAATGAACGAAATCCGACTATGACCACGCCCACTTTTTCGATATCGAAAATTACGAAAAATGAAAAAATGCCATAATTCTATACCAAATACGAAAAAAAGGGATGAAACATGGTAAGGTAATTGGATTGTTTTATTGACACGAAATATAACTTTAGAAAAAACTTTATAAAATGGTTGTAACACCTACCATATTAAGTAGAAGAAAATGAAAAATGTTCTGCAGGGCGAAATAAAAAACCCTTAAAATCTTGGCAGATATTACATATATAAATAAATTA
Source organism: Eurosta solidaginis (assembly GCA_029619165.1). Lineage (NCBI taxonomy): Eukaryota > Metazoa > Arthropoda > Insecta > Diptera > Tephritidae > Eurosta > Eurosta solidaginis. The sequence goes on along the minus strand of JARSSU010018144.1, from coordinate 25,188 downwards.
GCGGCATCCAACAGATGATGTTCTGGGTCACCCTGGTCCACATTTTGGTCGATATCTGGAAAACGCCTTCACATATACAACTACCACCACTCCCTTTTAAAACTCTCATTAATACCTTTAATTTTATACCCATATCGTACAAACTCATTCTAGAGTCACCCCTGCTCCACCTTTATGGCGATATCTCGAAAAGGCGTCCACCTATAGAACTAAGGCCCCACTCCCTTTTAAAATACTCATTAACACCTTTCGTTTGATACCCATATTGCACAAACGAATTCTAGAGTCACCCCTGGCCCACCTTTATGTCGATATCTCGAAACGGCGTCCACCTATGGAACTAAGTGTACTCCCTTTTAAAATACTCATTAACACCTTTCATTTGATACCCATATCGTACAAACAAAGTCTAGAGTCACCCCTGGTCCACCTTTATTGCGATACCTCGAAAAGGCGTTCACCTATAGAACTAAGGCCCACTCCCTTTTAAAATACTCATTAACTCCTTTCGTTTGATACCCATATTGCACAAACGAATTCTAGAGTCACCCCTGGCCCACCTTTATGGCGATATCTCGAAACGGCGTCCACCTATGGAACTAAGGTGTACTCCCTTTTAAAATACTCATTAAAACCTTTCTTTTGATACCCATATTGTACAAACAAATTCTAGGGTCACCCCTGGTCCACCTTTATGGCGATATCTCGAAACGGCGTCCACCTATGGAACTAATGATTACTCCCTTTTAGAATACTCATTAACACCTTTCATTTGATACCCATATCGTACAAACGCATTCTAGAGTCACCCCTGGTTCACCTTTATGGCGATATCTCGAAAAAGCGACCACCTATACAACAACCACCACTCCCTTTTAAAACCCTCATTAATACCTTTAATTTGATACCCATATCGTACAAACACATTCTAGAGTCACCCCTGGTCCACCTTTATGGCGATATTTCGAAACGGCATCCACCTATAGAACTAAGGCCCACTCCCTTTTAAAATACTCATTAACACCATTCGTTTGATGCCCATATTGTACAAACAAATTCTAGGGTCACCCCTGGTCCACCTTTGTGGCAATATCTCGAAACGGCGTCCACCTATGGAACTAAGGATTACTCCCTTTTAAAATACTCATTAACACCTTTCATTTGATACCCATATCGTACAAACGCATTCTAGAGTCAACCCTGATCCACCTTTATGGCTATATCCCTAAATGGCGTCCACATATAGAACTATGGCCCACTCCCTCATAAAATACTTTTTAATGCCTTTCATTTGATACACATGTCATATAAACACATTCCAGGGTTTCCCTCGGTTCATTTTCCTACATGGTTATTTTCCCTTATGTTGTCACCATAGCTCTCAACTGAGTATGTAATGTTCGGTTACACCCGAACTTAACCTTCCTTACTTGTTTTTCTTTATTGTTGGCCTCATTTTCGAGTTTTTTTATTTTTAACTATTGTATAATCATTAAAATTATCTGTACGAATTTTGAAATCTTGAAGTGTTGCATTTTTATCTGTTGTATTTATAGCTCTAACGAATGTTTGTTGTGTTGCTAGTGTGTTTGCAATAAAAATACTTTCAGACAATTTTTGTTGTGCGATAGTAAATCTGAATTGTTATTTTCTATGTGAATTTGTGGAACTACTTCTGATCGTGCGGGAATTGAAATACTATTAATTGTTGGTTTGTTAGTCATCTGAATTATTATGTTTTCTGGGTAGTCATATGGTCTTAGTATTAGAGTGTCACCTTATGTTTGATAATCTAAAATGCAATTATATTTTTTAATAAAATCTAATCCCAATATTCCATCGCATGGGATTGGGAAATTGTCTTCTACTACGTGAAATTTGTGTCTAATTAGTAGGTAATCATCTTTTAAGTCCGCTTTAACCGTGCAAATAGTGCTTGTTATCCCTTGACCAATTCCCCTTATATCTGTTTTTGGTGAATTATTTATCGTGACATTACTGTCAATTTCACCCTTTTTTATTATTGAAATATCCGCTCCCGTATCGATTAGGAGGGTTGATGTGGAATCATTCAGGGTTGTTTTGGAAGATATGTAGCTATTAAGGTGTAAATTGAAAATATATCAGCCCGATTCTAAACAAAAATTCCATGCGAGTTTTTTCCCTTCTCCCATTCCTCGTATTCTAAATAAAAATTCCTTGTGAGTTTTTTCATTTCTACCTTTTCTTTCTATTCTGAACAATGTTCGAAAAAGCGGAAACCGGTTATGGGAGAAAAGTAGGTATTATGAATGTGAGGGAGAGGGAGATTTCTCTGCCATTTCATAGAAGTTTTTTCACTTGTTAAATTAAAGGGAATGCATCAAAAAAATAAAGGAAATTGGCTCTTTTAAGAAAGAACACTTATTTTTACAAATTTGTGCTAAAATATGAATATACATTCTACCACAATATTCTCACTGTTAATACAACAATAACAACCACAATATTCTTCATTTTAAGTAGAAAAATATATCATAAGCAACAGAAGAGCTCTTGGTATATTTGATGCAGCCATCCGGAAATTGCGCAATGATTTTTAAGAAGGCTTAAATACATTTTGGCATATGGCGAAAGGCGAACTCAACTCGACTTGGCCGCCAGAAAATTGCTTTGCTGAATGAAAGCAGGCAACTCCAGCGGATTTGTGTTATCCCGCCGTCTTCTTCTTCTTATGCTCCTCTGTTGATGTTGCTGTGGCACATATTCATTACTCATTTCAGTGAATAACACATGAAATGCGATACTGTGCATTGTTTATATTTTATTTCTTAATTTCAAATTTGCAACAATAAACTTTTAAATTTTTTAAACGAAATAAGAAATGCGTAACGAAATTTCAATTCACAAAACAGCTGAGTTCGAAAATTCGAAATTCCTATTCCCCAATTATTCTTCTCCCTAGGAGAAAAGAATTGGAGGAATTTTTCCTCGGGAATAAAACAAAATCCGCGAGAATATTTAGAATTGGTCTGATATAATTTTTTATTTATTGAGGTGGAGTTTGTTGGTTTTCCTGTTGTGTAACATTCCGGACATTTCATGTGTTATTGTGGGTATTTCCTCGCGATCCGAAATTTCTACCAGATCTTTGGTTATTTTGTTTGTTATTATTATTATTGTTATTATTGAAAGAACGTCTATAATTTCCTCTATAATTATTGTTTTGGTAACACCTGCGGAAGTTACCTCGGAAATTGGAATTTTGTTGGCGAATATGTAAATTGAATTTGTATTTCCAGTTACTTCAGTGCAACTGTTAGTAAATTTTGATATGGCTTCGTTCATTGTTGTGAACATTCTAGCTTGCATAATTGTTTTTACTTTATCGCTTGAGCAGTTTTTACACATAGCTTTCACAGCTGATTGTGTAGCATACTTGGTTGCTAACTCGTGGTGTTAGTCCGTCAGATATGTATGCTTCTTCCAACGATTTTGTGAGCTTTTCAATTTCAGCAGTGTATTGATTTGCAGTTCTACCGCGCTGTTGGATATTCAGGAGTTTTGCTGCCAAAACTTCAAATGATTCACCCTTAATTGCTGTTTTTAATTTTTGTTTTATTGCCTCAATTGAGCTTTCAGTGCTTATTAGGTTTCTGGCTGTTCCTTTCAGCTTGGTTTTTATCATCGAAACCGCTACAGCTTCACGGGTATCCTTAATTTGTTCTAAGATATCCAAAGCATTCAAAAAGCTACTCAAGTGTTCAGCCTTACCATCGAATTCTGGCAAAACTGATGAAGCAGTCTTTAAAAATTCGACTATTGTTTGTGACATTTTGTTGCTTTCAGTTTGTGGGGTTTTATTAAAAATTTAAATTTTTGGGGTTTCCCCTAGATTTGGTTGAGTTTCAGGTAATAAGCTAGCAAAATCAATTTCTATCTCTCCTTCATATGACGTTGGGACTAATGCCTCAATGTTATATCTACCTAATGAGGATACTAATTTATCTCTAATACCGGAAAAAATTTGTTGTGCTTCTAGCTGATGGCTGGCAGTTAATTTGCTATGTACTTCTTGTATAGCTTTGCCTATACTATTCAATGACTGTAGTATTGTCGTGAGGTGTTAAATGGTTATTCTTTGTATGCTTATATTTTTATTACTACATTTATAAGCTTTTTCTGCTAAAATTTTTTCTTCCACAAGTGTGTTGAGAATGGTTTCCCATTTGCCCATCGAGATAAAAACATATTTTTTTTTGTTTGGGTTAGGACTTTATCTAGGCCATCTGCTCGGCTCATGTATTTTTTCTTTAAAAATTTATTATGAGTTGAGTATAATTTTAGAAATAAGTTGACGCAAGTGCAGACCGTCAAAATTATCAACAAAATTTTGATAAAGTTTAATGCCTCACTATGGTCAATTACTTCAATGGAATTAATTACGTTTGCATTGGGTTGTTCTAATTTGGATTCTTTGCCACCAATTTTGAAATAATAATTTAAAAACATTTTTTTTATATTTATATATTTATGTTGTGTAAGGTTATACATTATCAGCATGGGTCTGGTTTCCTCGATTCTAGTAGTAGGATTAAGGACATGCTCCATATTTGGTTCCCTAGTCATACCAATATCTTCCCAAAAGACTTTTAGCCATTGTAACTCCTTTTCAAAATCTTTTTGTTTCTATTTTATTCTCAAGCGTACTGATTGGGTTTTTGTTCGGCATTATAATTTAAAAAATGCTCCTTTAAAAAAAATTCTTTTATACTTCTTTTAATTCCCTAATTTTATTTTTTAGACGTATCCTTCCCTCTGTGTTTGTTTTCAAATTAATTTCTTTATACAATATGGCTACAGCCTTTCTTATGTTAAATTTTTTTCCTCCTCTTTTTCTTTTATTTTTAGTGGGTTTCGAAATCTTTGGTTCCTCAATTTTTTATTGTTTTATTCTACGCCTATATTCTTCTATGCTAATTGCCTTAGGGCCTTGTTTAAGTATTTCTGCTGCTTTTTCTTTTTCTAATTTATTTACTTCTTTCGCAATTGATTTACTACAATCCATGAATAATGTGTCAAATTCTTTTAGATTATTGATTTCGTTTATTGAAGAAGTTAGTGTGAGAAGAAAAAAAAATTCTTAATTTTATTAGCAAAAATCTACTTTTTGCCCGTAAACTGGCAGCCATTAGGTTGCCAAATGCTTTTAAAATAAACTACCTAAATAATTACATACATAATCTGCTATCTTCTTGATGTGTGTCTGCAGGCGAAGGTCTATTCCACTTCTCTATGCCTTACGCTTCAATTCCATGTGTTCATAATAATCTGCTAGACACACCTTTACGCAAAATGGATCAACTTTAGGCATCCATGTCAAACCCAAAGTTTTGATGGTTTGACTGGTCTCATTGTCACAGTCTACATCAACTTCCTGGTCCTCCACACCAATATTTTGCAGTAATTGTGAATCATTCGAGTGCCACTTTTGTAGGTTGAGGCCATGTTTCTTTAAAATGTGTGTTAATTGCTATTGAATTTCAATTGTTGTATTTAAGTTGTCTGAGCCACCAATTGCGTCATCCACATAAAAGTTGTCCTGTAGAAACTGGGAAACCAGCGGATATTGTAACATATTTTCTATTGCGATTTTTTGTAAGCACATCGTCGCGTCCTGCTAAATATGTTTAGCAGACTGCATTGTAAACAGCAGTTTGCCTAAGCAGAACTGGCAGGATCGCCATGTAATGTTTGCGGATAAGAGAAAATCGAAATCTAGGTTGCAGTGCCCAGTTAGCGCCACCAGACAGAATTTACTGTCAATTGAAACGGCAGCAGGTTGAATTCTCCTCTTTATTCAAAAGTTGTTTTCTTTTATACAAAATTTCTACGAGCTTAAAATATTTACTTAGACTAATACTTACAAACTAAGTATAACATACATATACATTCAATTCGGTTCCCTGGGGACTGAATTCTAAGTATAATTAAAATTGGCTGTGGAATGTGCAACGCAAGCATAAATGAATCATGTTAATAATTTGTCTACAGGTAAAAGCTTGTCGCGAGCAAGCTCTAAACAGTGTCATACCAAGGCTCAGGTTACCATATGATGCACGGTGTACAAAATATACGTTTGTACAAATGAATGAATGTGTCAATAGAATCTCATGCCGTACCAAAGCGAGCCAAAATATACGTATGTACAATTGTATGAATATGTATGTAAGAGTGAATATCTTTTAAGACATTCCAAAACGGGTTGAAATATATGTTTGTACAAATGAATGAATGAGTGAATGCTACAAAAGGTGTTCCATCCAAATTTCAGTGCAGTTGGGAAGGCCCGTACAAAGTTGTGAAGAAGATCAGTGATACCATGTACCGCATACAAACCATTGGGAAACCACGAAATAGAAGAGTGGTACATTTGGAGATGCCATCAGCGTTTAGATCGAGAGATTAGGTGGAGGGCAGTGTTAGCAGCACTAAGGGATACTATCATCTCTAAGACGATGCTAAGCAGTGACTTTATGCACACCACTAATTCAGTTATTATGTCTACACATATGTACGTATACGCAGCGGAGAAGCAACGCACAAACACATGCAGATATCTTATCTGAGATGCTCCCTAAAGTATGCGATTATAATTGTGGAGGTGTCGAATACACGTGCATATGACAGTTACACACGTGCATCTGTAGTTATAATTATATACCAGTAACTAAGTAAATTCTGGAAGCGCCTAGCAGATGCGACGAGGAAATCGCACAGTATAAAAGCAGCAACAGCAGAGGCGCGAGAATCAGTTTAAGCACGCTATCTCTCGAGCAAAAAATTGTTATTTTGAAAGTACTTGAATAAAGGCCCTTTTGCATTATTAAATATTGGATTTATTAATTCAACAGTTTAGTGATTCGAACTTAGCAGAAGGTTGCAAATAAGAGGATTGCAGTAAATTCGTTACAATATTAATACGCTAACAAAATTTCCATACAATCAATTGACAGTCTGTTGCGCATACTTAGCATATGTAAAATCATATAAAAGTTATATGAATCGATTCGTATTGATCAGCCGCAATGCATAGGCCTATATTTGTTTAATATTACTCTATTTGTTTGTAATTAATAGAAAATGTTTTTTGTAAATTCGAACAATTCATAAAAATATCGAAATTCATTTTCGTGCACAAGCGCGCCATCTTTGGGAACAATTATCTAAGTGTTCTAATTCGTATTTCAAAGGCCTAAACCTTTATGTATCCCCGCTAAATTCGAAAGCACAAATGTTTCACCTACATACAACTATGCTGTTGTTGTTGTTGCCACTTACCTATAATAGCCTCTACCAAAATCCTAAAAAATTTTCCAAAATAATTTGTAGCGTACCAAAAAATCTGAAATAGAATTAATTTTTGACCGGCCCATTTTTGTGGCAAATTTCACTTACACGTAAATACATAAGTCTTTATTTAACAGATTCTTTGTTTTTTTTTAGTTGTTTTCAAAAAAAAACATGAAATCACAAATAATGAGTTAACTTTTGTTGAAACTAACTAAATTCATTTATAACAATTAATGGCAAATTTGCCCGAAAATGTTTTTGCATTCAAGATTTAATCCTCAGATTTAATCAGATAAAGTACGTCTTATACTGAACAAAAAAAAAGTTACAAAAATATAACATTAAATTTTTATATTGCCTTTTATGCTAATTTATTTTATTTCTTATTTTATTTTATTATATATTCTCTTATTTCAAACTGGTTTATTATTGACTGAATCGGAAAGTTTCACGTTGTATATTAAACGAAACAAAAAAACGTCCCTTGATTTTAGGTGAAAACGGCAACCGGCATCATGGCGGCCGTATTGCATAGGCAGTATTTTACCCACTATCTATATATTAATACGTTAACAAAATTTCCATACAATCAATTGACAGACTGTTTCGCATACTTAGAAAATGTAAAATCATATAAAAGTTATATCAATCGATTCGTATTGATCAGCCGCAGTGAATAGACCTATTTTTGTTAACAAATATTACTCTATTTGTTTATAATTAATAGAAAAATTTTTTTGTAAATTCGAACAATTCATACAAATACCGAAATTCATTTTCGTGCACAAGCGCGCCATCTTTGGGAACAATTATCTAAGTGTTGTGCGAATTTCAAAGACACAAACCTTTATGTATCCCCGCAAAATTTGAAAGCACAAAGGTTTCACCTACATACAAATATGGTTTTCCATTGTTGCCACTTACCTATAATAGCCTCAACCAAAATCCTAAAAAATTGTTCCAAAATAATTTGTAGCGTACCAAAAAATTTCAAAAATTTCACTTACACGTAAATACATGTCTTTATTTAACAGATTCTTTGTTTTTTATTTTAGTTGTTTTCAAAAAAACATGAAATCACAAATAATGAGTTAACTTTAGTTGAAATAACTAATTTATTTATAACAATTAATGGCAAATTTGCCCGAAAATATTTTTTCATTTGCAGATTTAATCCTCATTTTGATAAAGTACGTCTTATACTGAACAAAAAACTTTTTTATATTGTCTTTTATGCTAATTTATTTCATTTTATTATATATTCTCTTATTTCAACTTAGTTTGTTATTATTTAAATGCAACTTGACTAAATCGGAAAATTTCACGTTGTATATTAAACGAAAAAAAAACGTTCCTTGATTTTAGGTGAAAACGGCAACCGGCATCATGGCGGCCGTATTGCATAGGCAGTATATTACCACTATATTTATTATTAGGCTAACTTTGTTGGATTATATATCCATTAATCGGATGCTTAGATCCCATAACCCTAACTTGTTTATGTCGCTTAAAGTTATGAAATCAATTTTATTTTAGTAAATATGTTTGCGTGAATAATTTCAATGTTTTTGTTTGTTTTTCTTTTCTTTCTAATTTTTTCTACTTTGTTATATCTTAGTATTATATTGTTCACTAACGATATTTTATGGTAGATATGGTCATATTCGTGAAATGGAGTGTTTACAAATTTAATACAAATTAATTACGTACATAGATCTCAATGGGAATTCATATTTCCACAATGATCACATTAAAACCCGGAAAAAAGTCTAAGTGCACTTATTGCGTTTTTATATGGAACTGTTTTTCACTTCACTTAATTTTTTCGCAATTTAAGTACTTTATTTTTTTTTCTTTAATTAAAAATTTTTTTTGTAAACTCTGCCTTCTTTCTCATTACATCATTTTTTTATATTTTTATTTTATTTTTTTTGAAGGTATCCTCTATTCTACTCGAAATTTTTGTTTTGTGTCACACTCACATATTAGATATGTATTTATACAAAATTAAACGAGTGACGTGAAATATGTTAAATTCCTTTAGCAAATTTCTTCGTTTTTAACTAAAAGTTCACGTTTTTTGAATTATGATACTATTGAAGTAAATGGGCGATATATGTATATGTGTGATATAGCAGTAGGCCTATATCACCGATCTCCCAAAACTAACTTCGGTAGCGCGCCAACGAGGACCTTCCGGGTGGTGTGGGAAAACCTATTTTTAATTCAATTCCAAGTAATTTCACCATAATTCTATGTCAGTTTCTTCTGATTTTACATAATTTTTATATTTTGGTTTAAGGAGCTCCATACCAAAACGTTATAATTACATCTGAAAAGTTCGTAGAGAATTTAAGAAAATACAATCAAAAAGTACATAGTCTTAGATCAAATTCAAAATTTTAAAGAAAAAGTTAAGTAAGTTAGACCAGTTTGCTATATTTCCAACACTTGATGCATAGACTGAGTTGAAAAAAATACACGTTGGTCGGGTTTCGACCACAGGCGATACTAGTTTTTATTAATAGGTATTTCACCGCCTCTTATTTGATCATGCATTGGCTAGCGTTTCTGGAGCCATAACTAGAAGATCAATCGAGGTAACTTAAAATTTGAATTGGGTATTACAACCTCTTTTGACTAATGAAGAAGAATAATGGACCTATTGTGAAGGTATTTCACCGCCTCTTATTTGATCATGCATTGGCTAGCGTTTCTGGAGCCATAACTAGAAGATCAATCGAAGTAACTTAAACATTTGAATTGGGTACTACAAACTCTTTTGACTAATGAAGAAGAATAATGGACCTATTGTGAAGAAACTAAGGCGCGATAACCTCCGAAGAGATTTTAGGCCGAGCTTCTCTTGCAATTTGCGTCGTGCTCCCCCTAATTTTTCCTACAAATTGGCGGCACGGGACCTGCTTGTTTTATGCCGACTCCGAACGGCATCTGCAAGGCAGATGCGTTTTTACTGAGAGCTTTTCATGGCAGAAATACCCTCGGAGTGCTTTCCAAACACTGCCGAGGCGCGACCCCGCTTAGAAAAATTTTCGCCTAATTGAAAAAACTTGTTTCTAAAATTTTGATGTTGCTTTGCCCGGGGCGTGAACCCAGGATCTTCGGTGTGCATGGCAGAGCACGCTACCATCACACCCCGGCGGCCGCCAAAAGAGGAATACTTCTTATAAGATACGGCCAACATCATTAAATAAACACTAACCTTTCGATAATGTAATGTGCCCTTAGAATTAGTCACACTTTCACTATATTCAATTGTTCATTACATATTTATACACATGCAGACCGCACACGCCAAGAACTATTAATATTATATTGCTGAGCAAACACTTATGAATTGACCACACATATTTGTTTATAGCGGTCAATTGGTCACGGTGACGTTGGCCATATATACACATGTATAATCAAGTACCGAAACAGGGTCAAGCCAATATGTTGACTTTACATACAGTAAATATGTACATTTAGTTCATAAGTATTAGTGTAAATAGGTATAAGTAGAATACGAATATTTTGTATAAAAATAGAAGCATTTTCAAAATAAAGTAGAATCACAAAGAATTACGCTTAAACATCAACTCCGTATTAATTATATTATTATGGCGACGTGCCAGGAGCTACGGCTCTTTAATTATATTATATGGCGATCCTGCCAGGAACTACGGCTCTTTAATTATATTATAATAATACTAAAGGCCAAAAAACTGAACTGTACGATAGATTTCTAGCTGATTATATGATGTTCGTTTACACCCGAACTGAGACAACCTTTCTCGTTCTTCTTCCACATTTATTAAATCTGTATTATGGTTCTCCATCAATTTAAAAAAAAACCACTAATTTCATCAGGTAAATTCTTAACAGCACTTATTTCTCTTAGAATTTTATTAGGCTTTGCTGGTCTAGTGTAGTTAGTCCAAGTAAAAACTCGTACTTTTTCTCCAATATCACCCTACGTTTCGCCAAGCTCCTTGGCATCCTCAGGGGTATAATCTTTATTTTAAACAAAAATAACAAAAAACCAAACAAAAACAAACAGAAAATCAATTTTTGAAAACACATAAATCACTATAAAAAAATTGGTGACAAACTTACATAAAAAGTATTAAATTAACGTGTAAACATCGCACAACATAAAACAACAAACACTTAAAACTAAAATCATCCATCAGTACCATGGTCATTGGGTACTTTTGTCATACTAAAATGTCATAAACAAGCCAAATAGCTAGCAGCAATAAACTTGGTGTCTTCTTTTCTGTTCATCGTTCTCTCCCTTCTTTGTAATATGTGTAAGCTTTCCAACGTGTATCTCGTCTTTTCTCTCTTCTCCACGTCTATTATTGTTGCATTTTTTAGATGAGGTGTATATCCGTGTGTTATTGCGTGTTGAGCAAGTGCAGTGCTGTACTTCTTCTTTCTTATATCGGCGTCGTGCTCTGCCAGTCGGGTTCCTAGTGCCCGTTTCGTTGTTCCAACGTAGATTTTGTTGCAGTTCTCGTTGTCTCCACCCTTGGAATGGAATTTGGTAAACCACGTTGTTTTGTTGGTGTGGTTCTATACGGCTTTTTGTACGTGTAAAAATGGTAGAGAGTGTGCAGTTCGATTTGTATGCGAGAGATATGTTCCCTGTTTGTTTTTTCATGTCTTGATTGAAGTTTTCCGTAAGCTTCGGAATGTATGTGACACTGTGGTATTGCTTTGTCTCCCTTGTGTTGTTAGTTGATGTTATTTCTTGCGCTTTGTTTACTTCTAATAATTTGTGTTGTATTAGGGATGTAATTAAGTGGCTCGGGTAATTATTGTTTATTAGTATGCTGTATATTTTTGTTTTATTTTTTCCCCATAACTGTTTGTGGCTTAACGTAAATATTTTGTGTAAAAAATTTACCTTACCCACAACAAATTCCAGCTTCAAACCTCTTAAGACAATAGCTGAGATGGAACAGGTTATACAACAAATAGAAGATGAAAGAGAAAGAGAAATTGAGAGAACCAAACTCAGCAGCAGAATAATGCAATTCAAACGACATACCAAGCATAACCCAACGGACAAATTCATCTTAGGAGCATACAGAAAAACTACAGAATTTTTAAAGAAGCACAAAGACATAATTATGACGGACTCAGACAAAGGGAACAAGACACTGGCAATGTATAGAACTTACTACAACGAAAAAATGAACAGGCTACTTGAAGACAAAAATACGTATAAACAAGTAAGGAAGGTTAAGTTCGGGTGTAACCGAACATTACATACTCAGTTGAGAGCTATGGTGACAACATAAGGGAAAATAACCATGTAGGAAAATGAACCGAGGGAAACCCTGGAATGTGTTTATATGACATGTGTATCAAATGAAAGGTATTAAAGAGTATTTTATGAGGGAGTGGGCCCATAGTTCTATATGTGGACGCCATTTAGGGATATAGCCATAAAGGTGGATCAGGGTTGACTCTAGAATGCGTTTGTACGATATGGGTATCAAATGAAAGGTGTTAATGAGTATTTTAAAAGGGAGTAATCCTTAGTTCCATAGGTGGACGCCGTTTCGAGATATTGCCACAAAGGTGGACCAGGGGTGACCCTAGAATTTGTTTGTACAATATGGGCATCAAACGAATGGTGTTAATGAGTATTTTAAAAGGGAGTGGGCCTTAGTTCTATAGGTGGATGCCGTTTCGAAATATCGCCATAAAGGTGGACCAGGGGTGACTCTAGAATGTGTTTGTACGATATGGGTATCAAATTAAAGGTATTAATGAGGGTTTTAAAAGGGAGTGGTGGTTGTTGTATAGGTGGTCGCCTTTTCGAGATATCGCCATAAAGGTGGACCAGGGGTGACTCTAGAATGCGTTTGTACGATATGGGTATCAAATGAAAGGTGTTAATGAGTATTCTAAAAGGGAGTAATCATTAGTTCCATAGGTGGACGCCGTTTCGAGATATCGCCATAAAGGTGGACCAGGGGTGACCCTAGAATTTGTTTGTACAATATGGGTATCAAAAGAAAGGTGTTTAATGAGTATTTTAAAAGGGAGTAATCCTTAGTTCCATAGGTGGACGCCGTTTCGAGATATCGCCATAAAGGTGGGCCAGGGGTGACTCTAGAATTCGTTTGTACAATATGGGTATCAAACGAAAGGAGTTAATGAGTATTTTAAAAGGGAGTGGGCCTTAGTTCTATAGGTGGACGCCTTTTCGAGATATCGCCATAAAGGTGGACCAGGGGTGACTCTAGAATGAGTTTGTACGATATGGGTATAAAATTAAAGGTATTAATGAGAGTTTTAAAAGGGAGTGGTGGTAGTTGTATATGTGAAGGCGTTTTCCAGATATCGACCAAAATGTGGACCAGGGTGACCCAGAACATCATCTGTTGGATACCGCTAATTTATTTATATATGTAATATCTGCCAAGATTTTAAGGGTTTTTTATTTCGCCCTGCAGAACATTTTTCATTTTCTTCTACTTAATATGGTAGGTGTTACAACCATTTTATAAAGTTTTTTCTAAAGTTATATTTCGCGTCAATAAAACAATCCAATTACCTTACCATGTTTCATCCCTTTTTTCGTATTTGGTATAGAATTATGGCATTTTTTTCATTTTTCGTAATTTTCGATATCGAAAAAGTGGGCGTGGTCATAGTCGGATTTCGTTCATTTTTCATACCAAGATAAAGTGAGTTCAAGTAAGCACGTGAACTAAGTTCATTAAAGATATGTCGATTTTTGCTCAAGTTATCGTGTTAACGGCCATGCGGAAGGACAGACGGACGACTGTGTATAAAAACTGGGCGTGGCATCAACCGATTTCGCCCATTTTCACAGAAAACAGTTAACGTCATAAAATCTATGCCCCACCAAATTTCAAAAGGATTGGTTAATTTTTGTTCGACTTATGGCGTTAAAAGTATCCTAGACAAATTAAATGAAAAAGGGCGGAGCCACGCCCATTTTGAAATTTTCTTTTATTTTTGTATTTTGTTGCACCATATCATTACTGGAGTTGAATGTTGACATAATTTACTTATATACTGTAAAGATATTAAATTTTTTGTTAAAATTTTACTTTAAAAAAAAATTTTTTTTTAAAAGTGGGCGTGGTCCTTCTCCGATTTTGCTAATTTTTATTAAGCGTACATATAGTAATAGGAGTAACGTTCCTGCCAAATTTCATCATGATATCTTCAACGACTGCCAAATTACAGCTTGCAAAAGTTTTAAATTACCTTCTTTTAAAAGTGGGCGGTGCCACGCCCATTGTCCAAAATTTTACTAATTTTCTATTCTGCGTCATAAGTTCAACTCATCTACCAAGTTTCGTCGCTTTATCTGTCTTTTGTAATGAATTATCGCACTTTTTCGGTTTTTCGAAATTTTCGATATCGAAAAAGTGGGCGTGGTTATAGTCCGATATCGTTCATTTTAAATAGCGATCTGAGATGAGTGCTCAGGAACCTACATACCAAATTTCATCAAGATACCTCAAAATTTACTCAAGTTATCGTGTTAACGGACGGACGGACGGACGGACATGGCTCAATCAAATTTTTTTTCGATCCTGATTATTTTGATATATGGAAGTCTATATCTATCTCGATTCCTTTATATATGTACAACCAACCGTTATCCAATCAAACTTAATATACTCTGTGAGCTCTGCTCAACTGAGTATAAAAAGCGAGGACTGACCCCACAAACGCACTACAAAAACAAAACAACAACCTAGTCGACGAACTTTACAATAACAAAATAATAGATTTCAAAGAAAAAAGGCAACTAACTTGCACCGCGGCCACAGCACCTAGACTCTACGGTCTGCCTAAGATCCACAAAACGGATATTCCCTTACGTCCCATTGCGTCATCTGTCGGCGTTCCATGTTATGGTCTATCAAAATACATTGGGAAGATACTAACTAACTTAACGTCAGACGAATACAACATAAAGAACTCCTACAGACTCAAAGAAAGACTGGATAACATGAAACTATCAGAAGAAGATATACTGGTCTCATTCGATGTGGTATCGTTGTTCACCAACATACCAATATACTTAGCCATCAAAATAATAATGACCAAATTCAGCAAAATACACTCAATGATACCAAAAAACAAGTTCCTTAAAATTTTAAACTTCTGCCTGAATGACAACAACTACTTCATGTATGATGACCAAATTTTCACACAAAGTTTCGGAATGCCAATGGGAAACCCACTCTCCCCGACCATAGCAGACATTATAATGGACGATTTGCTGGACAACACCATCTCCGAACTGAAGCAAACCCACAACATACAACTGAAGTTTATAGTAAAGTACGTGGACGATGTTTTTGCGATCGTCAAACGAAACGACTTAGACATAATTCTAAACACATTGAACAGATACCACAACAAACTGAAATTTACGATGCAGAAAGAAGAGAATTTGATGATCCCGTTTTTGGATGTCCTTATTCACAGGAAAAACAACGAAATAGTGCTGGACTGGTATTCTAAATCCATATCCTCCGGCAGGATAATAAACTTTATATCCTCGCAGCCCACAAAATACAAAGTAAATACAGCAAAAAGCCTCATACACAAAATATTTACGTTAAGCCACAAACAGTTCTGGGGAAAAATAAAACAAAAATATACAGCATACTAATAAACAATAATTACCCGAGCCACTTAATTACATCCCTAATACAACACAAATTATTAGAAGTAAACAAGCGCAAGAAATAACATCAACTAACAACACAAGGGAGCAAAGCAATACCACAGTGTCACATACATTCCGAAGCTTACGGAAAACTTCAATCAAGACATGAAAAAACAAACACCGAACATATCTCTCGCATACAAATCGAACTGCACACTCTCTACCATTTTTACACGTACAAAAAGCCGTATAGAACCACACCAACAAAACAACGTGGTTTACCAAATTCCATGCAAAGGTGGAGACAACGAGAACTGCAACAAAATCTACGTTGGAACAACGAAACGGGCACTAGGAACCCGACTGGCAGAGCACGACGCCGATATAAGAAAGAAGAAGAACAGCACTGCACTTGCTCAACACGCAATAACACACGGACATACACCTGATCTAAAAAATGCAACAATAATAGACGTGGAGAAGAGAGAAAAGACGAGATACACGTTGGAAAGCTTACACATATTACAAAGTAGGGAGAGAACGATGAACAGAAAAGAAGACACCAAGTTTATTGCTGCTAGCTATTTGGCTTGTTTATGACATTTTAGTATGACAAAAGTACCCAATGACCATGGTACTGATGGATGATTTTAGTTTTAAGTGTTTGTTGTTTTATGTTGTGCGATGTTTACACGTTAATTTAATACTTTTTATGTAAGTTTGTCACCAATGTTTTTTATAGTGATTTATGTGTTTTCAAAAATTGATTTTCTGTTTGTTTTTGTTTGGTTTTTTGTTATTTTTGTTTAAAATAAAGATTATACCCCTGAGGATGCCAAGGAGCTTGGCGAAACGTAGGGTGATATTGGAGAAAAAGTACGAGTTTTTACTTGGACTAACTACACTAGACCAGCAAAGCCTAATAAAATTCTAATAAATAACAAACTGGTCTGCAAATTATTAATAAATTTAACCCATTTCGGAAGGCCTGCCGATAAAAAGCTTACATCTATTATTCCATTACAACAACAAAAGGAAATAACAAAACCATGAAGAACTTCTGCAAACACGTGAAGTACAAATATGGAGAAGAGATTTGTACAATGCTAAAACATCACAGCAAACAAAAACAAAAACTAACCCAACAAACATCGCAACTCAATTTCCTATTAGAATGTAGGAAATATGACATATTACCCGACCACTTGACAAACTCTACAAAGAAAATAACCATAAAAACAAATTCAAACAATATAAACGGCTCCTAGAAAAAGAAAAGCGGCTATTCCTTAAGAAATTAATGAACATAGAGATTACACAAACAAACATCGACATAAAAACGACAAAAGACCAAGTTTTGCATGCAGAGCAACGACTGAAACGCAGTCTGAGTGAATTTGATTACAACTCCGTCATACAAAATCAAACACTACTGAACCAACGGGTTGCTATCGAGAGACAAACAACACAATCAACAAAGCTGGAAAGACTAAAACAAACACATCTAAAAAAACTGGGCATAAGAGTGAACAATGACTGGTTTGTAAACAAAACTGAAATTCATTTTCCAGAGGAAGTAAAATGGCTACTCTCTCTTGGTAAAAAATTTACCCTACCCACAAAAATTCCAGCTTCAAACCTCTTAAGACAATAGCTGAGATGGAACAGGTTATACAACAAATAGAAGATGAGAGAGAAAGAGAAATTGAGAGAACCAAACTCAGCAGCAGAATAATGCAATTCAAACGACATACCAAGCATAACCCAACGGACAAATTCATCTTAGAAGCATACAGAAAAACTACAGAATTTTTAAAGAAGCACAAAGACATAATTGTGACGGACTCAGACAAAGGGAACAAGACAGTGGCAATGTATAGAACTGACTACAACGAAAAAATGAACAGGCTACTTGAAGACAAGAAATACGTATAAAAAAGCGAGGACTGACCCCACAAACGCACTACAAAAACAAAACAACAACCTAGTCGACGAACTTTACAAAAACAAAATAATAGATTTCAAAGAAAAAAGGCAACTAACTTGCACCGCGGCCACAGCACCTAGACTCTACGGTCTGCCTAAGATCCACAAAACGGATATTCCCTTACGTCCCATTGCGTCATCTGTCGGCGTTCCATGTTATGGTCTATCAAAATACATTGGGAAGATACTAACTAACTTAACGTCAGACGAATACAACATAAAGAACTCCTACAGACTCAAAGAAAGACTGGATAACATGAAACTATCAGAAGAAGATATACTGGTCTCATTCGATGTGGTATCGTTGTTCACCAACATACCAATATACTTAGCCATCAAAATAATAATGACCAAATTCAGCAAAATACACTCAATGATACCAAAAAACAAGTTCCTTAAAATTTTAAACTTCTGCCTGAACGACAACAACTACTTCATGTATGATGACCAAATTTTCACACAAAGTTTCGGAATGCCAATGGGAAACCCACTCTCCCCGACCATAGCAGACATTATAATGGACGATTTGCTGGACAACACCATCTCCGAACTGAAGCAAACCCACAACATACAACTGAAGTTTATAGTAAAGTACGTGGACGATGTTTTTGCGATCGTCAAACGAAACGACTTAGACATAATTCTAAACACATTGAACAGATACCACAACAAACTGAAATTTACGATGCAGAAAGAAGAGAATTTGATGATCCCGTTTTTGGATGTCCTTATTCACAGGAAAAACAACGAAATAGTGCTGGACTGGTATTCTAAATCCATATCCTCCGGCAGGATAATAAACTTTATATCCTCGCAGCCCACAAAATACAAAGTAAATACAGCAAAAAGCCTCATACACAAAATATTTACGTTAAGCCACAAACAGTTCTGGGGAAAAAATAAAACAAAAATATACAGCATACTAATAAACAATAATTACCCGAGCCACTTAATTACATCCCTAATACAACACAAATTATTAGAAGTAAACAAAGCGCAAGAAATAACATCAACTAACAACACAAGGGAGACAAAGCAATACCACAGTGTCACATACATTCCGAAGCTTACGGAAAACTTCAATCAAGACATGAAAAAACAAAACACCTAACATATCTCTCGCATACAAATCGAACTGCACACTCTCTACCATTTTTACACGTACAAAAAGCCGTATAGAACCACACCAACAAAACAACGTGGTTTACCAAATTCCATGCAAAGGTGGAGACAACGAGAACTGCAACAAAATCTACGTTGGAACAACGAAACGGGCACTAGGAACCCGACTGGCAGAGCACGACGCCGATATAAGAAAGAAGAAGAACAGCACTGCACTTGCTCAACACGCAATAACACACGGACATACACCTGATCTAAAAAATGCAACAATAATAGACGTGGAGAAGAGAGAAAAGACGAGATACACGTTGGAAAGCTTACACATATTACAAAGTAGGGAGAGAACGATGAACAGAAAAGAAGACACCAAGTTTATTGCTGCTAGCTATTTGGCTTGTTTATGACATTTTAGTATGACAAAAGTACCCAATGACCATGGTACTGATGGATGATTTTAGTTTTAAGTGTTTGTTGTTTTATGTTGTGCGATGTTTACACGTTAATTTAATACTTTTTATGTAAGTTTGTCACCAATGTTTTTATAGTGATTTATGTGTTTTCAAAAATTGATTTTCTGTTTGTTTTTGTTTGGTTTTTTGTTATTTTTGTTTAAAATAAAGATTATACCCCTGAGGATGCCAAGGAGCTTGGCGAAACGTAGGGTGATATTGGAGAAAAAGTACGAGTTTTTACTTGGACTAACTACACTAGACCAGCAAAGCCTAATAAAATTCTAATAAATAACAAACTGGTCAGCAAATTATTAATAAAATTATTTCTCTTTTTGGTCCCACTTTCGAAAAATAAGTGAAAATTGAAAATCTTTTTGAAAGTGTTTTAGAAAAATAAAATAAATTTTTTAACCGTATTTTTCTCCACTTCAAGATCTATATCCGCATCTAAAAATAAAAAAGCTGCTTCTGGTACCAGGTCCCACAAATGTCTATAAAACTCCTTCGTTATTTCCATACTTTTTTCTTCCATTTATTCAAATAATAAACTTTAATTCACTCCACGGTGCGGTTTGCATCAATTGGAGCTTCATGGCAGAGCCACAATCAACTTTTTCATATAGATGCGTTCAACGCAATCGTTTACATGCCAGTAATATCGCCACAATTACGCAAGATGTTGCGTTTGTAAATATAAAGGCACTTCAGACTTACCAATTGAAGTTTATTTCGCCTTGCCCATTCACATAAAAAATTTCGCAAAGAACTGTTATAAACTATACAAGAAAAATATTTGCTAACATATTTCGTGCCTTGCTTTCATATATTTTATAACTATGAAAAATTTTAAAACCAACGATTGGGAAAAATAATTTCACTAGCTGATTGTAAAAGCACACTTATCCAAAGCAAATGTCGAATTCTTCTTCTTATGCTTTGCTTGCGTCAGTGTCGCTTCATCTGCCGTTCTCCATAAAAATATGTGCAATCTACTCATAATAAATAAGATTTCGTTAAACGCAACGCCCTACCTCATTGCTTTTTTTATCAACAACTAAACCACTAGCTCTACGATGATTTTAGTCTTACTAACACAGCCACAGTTTTAATTTTAGTGGCCACTGGTCTAAAATAGATTTTTATAATAAATAATAAAATAAATAATAAATGGTTTTTTATTTAGCCAATAAATTTAACGACGTTGTTGGAAAGCCAAATGGCATAATGAGTCCGGATTTAAATAGGAATTCATGTTGCTAAGAATTTAACAGTTGTAAATGATTCGGCAGACTGCTTTGTTAAGTTAATGGAGTACCAGAATACAGTTTTGAAACAAAAAAATTAAAAAAAAATTGGAACAAGAAAGGGCCTCTAAGTTCGGGTGCAGCTGTACAATATATTCATCGCTGAGGGTTATCGAATATTTTCAGTTTTTGACACTAAGTGAAATAAAATAATTTAAAAAAATTTTAGGTTAAACGGTTTTATTGAAGACAATATTTACATGAAGTAAAAATAATACTAAAAGCTAGAAAATAATTAGGTAGGTCATAGGTACTAGTCATCGCACTCCTCATCAATCTAGGGCGTTGATCAGACAATTAAATAAAAGCGTTGGCGCGTGAAATTTCTAAAAATATGAGGCGTAGCATAACCTGATTAAAGTTCAGTTGGCCTTATATAGACTACCAATAGAAATTTAACAAGGCCAACGCTTTATTTAATTGTCTGATCAACGCCCTAGATGAGGAGTGCGATGACTAGTACCTAGGACCTACCTAATTATTTTCTAGCTTTTAGTATTATTATTACTTCATGTAAGTATTGTTTTCAATAAAACCGTTAACTTAAACATTTTTTTTTATTATTTTATTTTCAAGTTTTCAGTCTTTATTTAATTGCCCATTGTTTCTTATTCTATTTAGTTCATTTTGTGACTCATTATTACAAGGACTCTTTCCCGACAATTTATTGTAATATAAGTCCTCAACACATAATCCTTCCAAAGACTTTACTCGACTCTGTGCCACGTATGCTTTTCCCTCCTCCAACTCCAAAATATTTTGATGTCACTTCTACGGGACTGTATGTAATATTTATTCCAAATCGGACCACAAATACGATTTTTGTGAATATCTCGATCTTTGCGCCACCTAGCGGCGATTTTTTTCATAGGTCGCTTTCTATTCTTGTATGTATTATGTGTTCCAAATATGAGCCAAATCAGACTACAAATACGATTATTTTGAATATCTCGATCCCTGCGCCACCTAGCGGCGATTTTTTCATAGGTCGCTTTCTATTCTTGTATGTATTATGTGTTCCAAATATGAGCCAAATCGGACCACATATACGATTTTTGTGAATATCTCGATCTTTGCGCCACCTAGCGGCGATTTTTTTTCATAGGTCGCTTTCTATTCTTGTATGTATTATGTGTTCCAAATATGCGCCAAATCGGACCACAAATACGATTTTTGTGAATATCTCGATCCTTGCGCCACCTAGCGGCGATTTTTTCCTATTATTGTATTGTCATCGGTTCTGAACTATATTCCAAGTTTCAACCTTGTAGCTTATCGGGAATTACTTAAATTTCAATTACAAAATTCGTGCCAGCCAGCCATCCAAACATCCAGCCTGTCAAGTCAAGCTAAATAAAACCGTTTAAAAGGGGGGGTGCTTTTTAATGATTTTGGTCGATTTTATTAGAAATATTCAGATTTAAAAAAAATAAGGGTAAGTACTTTCTTCACAATATTTCAATTCTTCTTCCAGCAATGGCTATCGAGACGCTGTATAATGAATGGTCGAAAAAGGAGGGGTGAACAACAAATTTAAAATATTTTAGTTTCTTAAATTTCTTGTTATATTGGTATTTAGAAAGCAAGTTGATCTTTGATCCTTAAAATAATGTTTATAAAATGGGCGTGGTCCTTATCCAATGTGGGAGAAATGTGTGACTTGATACGTCAGTTGGCTCTGAAACATTGGAAAATGCTTGACTGTTTTCTTTTTCATTTTCTGCTTATAAATACACCATAAGTAAAACAGCATGCTTCAACTTTTTATAAGATTTTTTCGGACATTATTTTAGAAAATTAAAAAAAAACGGTTTCGGTATTTTCAATGGGAACGTGCCACCCCTTCAGCTGGTGTAATCTGCCTAAGAGTTGCGATATTTACTAATTACATTCAAAGGAATAATTTGTGGAGCCGGTACAGTCTTTTTGCGGAAATCAAATTGTCAAGACCACTCCAATGTACTGTGAGATAACCCAACAGGTTATCTCCTTGCTGCTTACCCAAAATATCCACCTGGGAGGGCGCCGCCTCCAAATCGTCGCTGTGTTATACCACTCAGCCAATTTTCCGGTTGTTTCAACAATTACCTCCTCAAAGGTATCGAAATTAGAATTCTCAATAGAAACGTGGTCACACGGCGATCACGATAAAAAGTTCCGACTTCCAAAAACAATTAAACAAAAACTTTTTCTTTGGACACGTCCGTCCGGCTTAAGTGAAAATTTATTATGTCTAATAATTTTTTCTGTCAGTGACGTGAGCCGCAGCTGCATTTGACATTCGCGTTGCCATAGCTTAAATTATTTTAACGGATGTGAAGGTTAGTTTATCCTTACATCATCTTTCCTTAAAAAAAAGAGTGAATTTGGCAAATGGATCGATCACATTTCATTTGTCACATCCATCTTTTTATGTTATCAATTGTTTCGAACGAACGAATATTAGGGTGCACCTTCCTTTTTTGTAATTCGTTAGTTCGGACCAATTTTATGGCTAAGTAAACTTTATTTTAGTATCTAACATTACATTGTGGTCTGTGTTTTGTTTTATGTCTGTTTTCTTTATATAATACAGTTTGTTTATGAATTGTCATTTTCTTAAATTTATATGGAAACAAGTAAGGAAGGCTAAGTTCGGGTGTAACCACAGCTCTCAACTGAGTATGTTATGTTCGGAGATAAAGTAAGGGAAAATCACCATGTTGTAAAAAGAACCTAGGGTAACCCTGGAATGTGTTTGTATGACATGTGTATCAAATGGAAGGTATTAAAGAGTATTTTAAGAGGAAGTGGACCATAGTTCTATAGATGGACGCCATTTAGGGATATCGCCATAAAGGTGGACCAGGCCTGACTCTAGAATTTGTTTGTACGATATGGGTATCAAATGAAATGTGTTAATGATAATTTTAAAAGGTAGTGGGCCTAAGTTCTATAGGTGGACGCCTTTTCGAGATATCGCCATAAAGGTGGTCCAGGGGTGACTCTAGAATTTATTTTGTACGATATGGGTATCAAATGAAAGGTATTAATGAGTATTTTAAAAGGGCGTGGGCCTAAGTTCTATAGATGGACGCCGTTTCGAGATATCGCCATAAAGGTGGACCAGGGGTGACTCTAGAATTTATTTTGTACGATATGGGTATCAAATGAAAGGTATTAATGAGTATTTTAAAAGGGCGTGGGCCTTAGTTCTATATGTGGACGCCTTTTCGAGATATCGCCATAAAGGTGGACCAGGGGTGACTCTAGAATTTGTTTGTACTATATGGGTATCAAATGAAAGGTGTTAATGAGTATTTTGAAAGGGAGTGGGCCTTAGTTCTATAGGTGGACGCCTTTTCGGAATATCGTTATAAAAGTGGACCAGGGTTGACTTTAGAATGCTGTTTGTACAATATTGGTATCAAACGAAAAGTGTTAATAAGTGTTTTAAAACGGAGTGGGCCTTAGTTCTATAGGTGGACGCCTTTTCGGAATATCGTTATAAAAGTGGACCAGGGTGACTCTAGAATGCGTTTGTACAATAGATGGGCGCCGTTTCGAGATATCGCCATAAAGATGGATCAGGGGTGACTCTAGAATTTGTTTGTACGTTATGAGTATCAAATGAAAGGTGTTAATGAGTATTTTAAGAGGGCGTGGGCCTTAGTTCTATATGTGGACGCCTTTTCGAGATATCGCCATAAAGGTGGACCAGGGGTGACTCTAGAATTTGTTTGTACTATATGGGTATCAAATGAAAGGTGTTAATGAGTATTTTGAAAGGGAGTGGGCCTTAGTTCTATAGGTGGACGCCTTTTCGGAATATCGTTATAAAAGTGGACCAGGGTTGACTTTAGAATGCTGTTTGTACAATATGGGTATCAAACGAAAAGTGTTAATAAGTGTTTTAAAACGGAGTGGGCCTTAGTTATATAGGTGGACGCCTTTTCGGAATATCGTTATAAAAGTGGACCAGGGGTGACCCTAGAATGCGTTTGTACAATATGGGTATCAAATGAAAGGTGTTAAAATGTATTTAAAAGGGCGTGGGCCTTAGTTCTATAGGTGGACGCCTTTTCGAGATATCGCCATAAAGGTGGACCAGGGGTGACTCTAGAATTTGTTTGTACGATATGGTTATCAAATGAAGGGTGTTAATGAGTATTTTGAAAGGGCGTGGTCCTTAGTTCTATAGGTGGACGCCTTTTCGAAATATCGCCATAAAGGTGGAACAGGGGTGACTCTAGAATTTGTTTGTACTATATGGGTATCAAATGAAAGGTGTTAATGAGTATTTTGAAAGGGAGTGGGCTTTAATTCTATAGGT